>DWJZ01006406.1:0-13062 GCA_018249125.1 Asbolis capucinus
TTATTGGGGGTGCCTAATACTTTTGGCCAAGGCTGTATCTGTCGTTAAATGGTTGCACGATTTCAAATTCCTTCATTTGCCTTTTCTTTTCAATACACATAAAAAATACACGTTCATAAATGTAAATAATCGAATAAATATCGACTATAAACGTTGCAAATGCAATCTGGGTACAAATTCCATTCAAATGACCGAATTTTCACCATACAAAAATGACAACTATATTAAAAATCCAGAACAAACTTTCTTATCGAATTTTTACCATAGAAAACATGACACTTGTATAATACTTCCAGATCGAATTTGCATCGAGTCATGTAAAAATAATCGATATAATATGACTCCAAAACAATTTCCAAAGTCCTATTAACCGACTTAGAATCTGGTCGTCGCGGCAGTGTTGACCTTGGGGCAGGATCGAGTGAACGCGGTCCCTGACCTGACTATTTCTAGTGGCAAGTGCAGCCGCATGCAATGTGCATACCGAAATAGCCGCTGGTCCCGCCCACCACTGACGCCTCTCAGGATATCTTCCTACACTTGTCTTCATACGCCTTTCTAACTTCGAGAATGTTCGAGAATATTCTGGATTTTCAATTTTTAAACGAAGCCTCTTTTGTGTTTGGTTTTGTATGAGGTGGACTCTGAGACTGCTTGTTTCTCGAATTTAACTCGCTGATACAAGAAAACTTTATACGATTTGCTTATTTTTTTCATATTATAAGTTAATGCCTGATTACAATCCCACCTGATGGTAAGTGGCGATGTAGTCTTAGGATGAAAGTAATCGCATTCAACTGAATGTCTATTTATTGAAACTTAAACATTTTTAATATCGGTATTCCACATTTAAAAATGTTTTTTTAATTCGTTCTCTTTGGATTAATACGTTATTTAATGACGTTTTAAATTTATAATCTACTTATTTACTGTTCTACAACTTACATTGGCAATAACTATAAACTACGAAACTACGATGAATATGTTGTCAATGATTTATCACATGAAATATATAAAAACAAAATATTTTTAAGTACCTAATAAAAAAAATAGGTAAGTATATTTAAGTCAATTGATTTATATTTATTTATTCACACATGCCAACAGCAAAACATATACTGATATATTTTATAGTGGCCGCCAGAGCTAAATACTGAAGGAGGCGTTGTATACAATGAAATATTAGGTTCGCCGGCATGGTACCTACGTTGATAAAAAGTTGCCTATGTGTGATTCCAGGCTATAATCTATCTCTGTCCCAAATTTAATTCAGATCCGTTCAGTATTTTGTGCGTGAAGGAGTAACAAACATCCATCCATCTACCAATTAATTCTTACAATATTTCGCAAGTAGGTATAATATTAGTACGATTTTATAATTCTATTTATACAGAAATTATATCCGGGAATGTACTTTAAGATTGATATAGAGAAATATGAATTGACGCTTGATGTAGAAAAACATTAATAAATAATAAACAAATCAACACCCCGTGGCAGGGTTTAGCATAAAGGGGATTTGGTATAGCCAAAACAACACCAATGAACGAAAGGACAAATTCTTGGGTTAGTTTTCTGCCACAAATATCTGCCCCGGTCGGGAATCGTAATTTTCTGCCAGCAACATCTGCACCGGAAAATCAAACCACTCCCAAACCTACAGGACCGTCAATAACCGCATGGAGTTCCCAAAAACCGGTAGAGACAACCTAACACCTACTGGACATTACAAAAAGACACCTCAGGCGCTTAACAAAGTATTGGAGATAATTGTCTGGTTTATAGTTAATGTACGGTTAGGAATATGGTGAGAGCGGCGAGCGTTTGATGGACGAGGGAAAGGGTCACCTCAAGGCTGCAGCCACCACTTTCACGACAAATGATATCCCGACATTAAATTATAGATGCACTGACCTCTTCGCTGCTTACCATCAGGCGGGATGCTGGTCAAACACTAATTTATCTACACTAATATTATAAAGAGGAAAGATTTATTTGTTTGAATCGAATAGACTTCGAATTTACTAGACCAAATATATATATTCTTTTACCATTAGAATGATGAACATATGTAGGTTATATTTAATATGAGAAAAAATAGGGATCCGCGTGAAAATTTCGACAATGTAACTCAACGTGTGAAAAAAGTACTAAAAAAATTCTTATATCGCGTACGCTGCAGAAATGATTGACAATAGAGCAAAGTGATGTACTACAGTTTTATAGAGGATGTCAATATCTACAAATAAATCCGTGATAGTGTATGTCTAACTGTTACTGTTTTCTGGTAACTGGTTCGTTCAAAGCGAAGCAAGGGCAGTTGGATATAAAAAAAGTCTTTTTTTTCCAGCGTCTTGTTTCGACTGAAAACGTTAGGCAACAGGAAGCGAGGTTGGTTGGATGAGTGATCGTTAGTGGCAAAATTCATTAACGCTTTCGTGCTTCAGAGGGCACGTAAATACGTTGGTCTGGTTGTTATCGTTACAAATCATTCGTTAAGCCACGTTGGAAGCTTTAAAAGTTTCCGACACTTGGGTTGACCACTAATGTGTCCACCAATCCTTCTTGGAGCAGCGTGGTGGAGGATGCTCTAAACCTCCTCAGTATGAGAGGGGTCCCGGTGTGCTAACACCGGTTGTGGTTATTAGAGTACGCTATCAAAAATCTTGAGCTTTTTCGTGCTTCGAAGGGTAACGCCATTGGTCTCAGCTAATAGCGTTTAACAGTATTTGGAGTCATGTCTGAGGAATTTGGGCTTCATAAAGCCGAGCAGGAATTTATGTGATAGATAAATAATTATTCTCTGATCATGCTGCCGTAAGCATTTAACATTAATATTCTTTTTTATGGGATAAACAGGCAGTCTGGTCTTTCCTCATACTGATGAGGCCTAGAGCATCCATCCGACCAATCTGCTCTTATGCGGAGTTTTATTAGAATATTTTTATAATATTATGTATAACAGCAATTTTTTTCTGCTTCATTTTAATCGCCTAATCACATACAATCTTATACAGCAATATACATATTTAATAAACCGCGCGCTCGTCGCCACGGTTTCCAAACATATTGAAGAAACGCGTTATCTGTTGCGTTACTTATTGTAAGTCATTCCTGGTAGACGACAATCAGCCCTCACGCACACATGCACAACGTCATTACACGCTGCGTGTGTGTAACTAATCTATTGCGCCCGCGCTGCGCTCAAGGTCACTGGCCAGTGTGACGCGGCGATACCGAATTTTATTTTTAAGTCTATGCGGCCAGTTTTGATGGAGATTCTCTTGTTCTATTATTATAGTTTTGCACTGTTTAAATTACCTGTTGTTGTTGTGTAACGCAGAAATTGAACTAGAAATATGATCTAAATTCAAAATCTAGAATAAACATTCAATTAAGTAATATGACGTAAGGATAACAGCTGTTGTAAAATATTATTTAAATTAAGTCCGTAACTGTATCATTATTTTAATTTGGATACTTGAATATGAAGAAAATATCAAAAATTATAATTGCATAAAATTGTAATGCAAACCTTCCGTGATAAATTAATAGGCGCGTTATCAAAACAAATGAATCACGTTCTTGCAATCATGCGATATAATTATTATCTGAATTAGCGATTATATTCTGCTAATACAGATAGTTGCGCAAGTAAGAAATGCGTAGACGATGCAAGAACAGGATGCGTCGTTATTTCTTTCGTAGTTATTCTATGGGAAGGATGGGTGGGGGGCGAGGTACGAGGGTGGACTTGGACGCTACGGGTTCTGCCGAATGACTTTGTAGCGTCCGGGAGCGCGGCCAACGACCTGCCCAATCTCCGCTGCATTAGCATAGCGAGCAATATTTGTGTCTACTCTGTGCGCTAGTGTGGCTTTGGATGTGTGGGTGTTGCGTCCGCGTCGCTCGAGCCCTTCTCGCCGGGACATGGACCAAGGCTGATTCAACTATTTAAAATAGGAACGTTTTAGTGTTTTAAAGACATCTTTTTACTTTGAAACTTGTTACTAAAAGAATAGAGTCACTTTTTGTGTACCATAATCTACCTACAATATTCCTATTTATTCAGATAGGAACTTATTAAAGTTGAGACCTATCGATAATATGCCTACCTTTTATAACAGAAAAAATTCTTTTAAATTCAATAATGCTCAAATTTCCATAATATCAAAGTAAGAAAAGAAAGAGTCGTTCTTTAACGAAAGAGATCTAAATTATTTGCTTTTAAAGCACTTTTACACGCAAATCTTAATGATTAGGTCTATCTAAATAACTTATTATATCAGCTACGATCTATAATTAACGACATTTCCAACGCAACAATTCTTGCACACAATTACAAATGATATACACACACTTTTCTCAGAATGCAACTCCTTATTGAAAGTTACCAATCTATTCACATAATCGCTGTCTATTTGACGCACACATCGCCAAATCATATGCATATTGTTTGTCATAAACGTGGCGTGTGTGTGTGCGGGCGCGGAATGCGGCGGAGTTGATACCAATTTTTTGTGTTCACCACACTTGATAAAAGATCAAGTTCAAAGGGCCAACTGTCTTCTTAGTTGATATTATCTCTCAAACCAAACATATTATAACAGCTTCTTATTAGGAAGATGAATTACCTAAGAAATTAACTCTTATACGGTCACTTTTTAAAACTGTAACTGTTTTATCTTCGTTTATAATCTGTCTGTCTGTATCGCTTTCACGCCTAAATCTCATCATTATCATCGTTCGACTTGGATCATGAAGAAGAAAATAAAAAATGTTTCACGTAGAAAAAATCACTGGAAAAAGCCTACCTATAAAAATTAAGGTAAATGAAAATTTATCAAAACTATTGATTCTCACTTCTGGAGAACACATGGCTGGCAGCTATTGAGCTCAAAGAATTGGCTTAGCAGTTCAACGGGGTAATGCTGCCAGCGTTCTTGGTACAATACCTCGGGTCTTAGAAGATTTCTTTCAAATATAATTATAGTTTTGCTTAGTCAAAATTTAAGGTTTAATTACATTTTTTTTATATATTTCTTTACTAGCCAATTTAATGGCTTTTTTCTCAAATTAAAATTATTATTATGAGTTTTATGCCAACTTATTAATACTCTTTTAGTAGATAATACCGTTAATTACAACCGGTTACCGCATTTTACCGGTAAAAGTAATTATATTATTAAGCAATTAGCGTAATTTAAAACAAATAAACAGATTAACACTTTAAACAGATCAACATTTTAAACAAATCAACACTTTAAACAGATCACAATGGTCTACTGTTAACATAATAAAATTTGCGAAACAATATAAAACTTTATAACTCAGCGGATTGAAACAAAAGATTGCAATAATCTGTTTCACTCGCACAATTGAGTTCAGTAGCACGCGCCATTATTCACAAATTGCATTTGACGACTTATTGCAAAAAATTGTAACTATTTGCATGCACCAATTCTCAATGGTGTTTGGTTCATGCTCATCCCGCTTCACAACACCGGATAGTTTCGTACCTGCGAAGTTTTTTCCATCCCTTCTTTTGACACTCATAAAACTAGTCATTGCGTAATTTTCTGCATTGTTTAAACCCTTTCCGTTTGTTTTTATTATCTTTTATAAATGGGGATCGGCTTGTCGGCTTTTGCGTGTGCAATTTGAGTAAGGTTGTAAAATAATAAAAATTGCGCTGTTCTGTATAGTGTTGCAGGAAAGGGTTTAATGTTGCGAACAAGAGTTTCTCTTTTATTTGGTGATCGAATGCCATTTAGGCGTCGTAACGGCAGTTTTGGTTCGCTATTTCTTGTACATATTGTGGAGAAATGTAAAGAAAGTATTTATAAAAGTTTGGTTAGAGATGTATAAGATGAAAAGATTTATTTAAGTGAAAAAAGGCCTGTTTTCTGTATGGAGTTGTTTCCAAGAAGAATTAATACAAATATGTATGTATTATAAAAAATACCAAAACGTACTAATACCTAAAGTAACTTTGTAGGTATATTTACAAACAGACGGGTCACCTGTAGGAAGGACCTAATAGACTAGCGCGTGAAGAAGAGAATGAAATAAAGGAAACAGTACATCCGATATAAATAAAGACACCTACTGATCTCATACACACTAACGACATAGAGACATGAAGAATGGAAAAGAGGACGAGTGGACAACGGGGAAAAACAGAGGAGATCTGATCCTTCATGTCATCTCCATGCGCTTCAAGATGGCTGATAATAGTTCCTATTCAGTAAGAAGGATAAATAAAGGACGGGGCTAAAAACGGAGAAATTACTCTCATGCTCCCAGTCGGAACAGGAAGTGGCGGCTCAAGCAAGAGAGTTGTAGTCAGCCAGGCGTATTTCACAAAAAATCCTTCTGTTAACCCCTTCCACCGAGCAGCTGACTTCTGTCGCCTCTTACACCCTAGTCTGCCAGCATGGGATTGGGGTTGTATTCTAGACCACTTCAATACGGTTGACTATTAGATAAATGCCTGCTCCAGCTGAGAATTGAACGTGCGATCTGATGCACGGAATCGCTCGCCTTTAGCCGCTAGCAACCCATCCAATTTCCGACTATTGCTTAACTTGGCTTATCATCTCAAATCGACGCAAGCTGGGCTATGAATGCTTCGTTCATTAACTACCTTATATAATTTAACGATCAAATGGAAATACTCCACTTAATTTCTTGGTTCGTTGTAGGAAAACAAATATTAAAATGACATGGAAATAAAATTAAAAGTATATTTTCTTCTGATTTCTCTATTTTCCGTATATATGTTTAAATCAATGTTTCTTTGTTTATCCGTTTAGACTCTGAAATGACAGGAGACAAAGCACTGATGTGAAACAAAATACAATTAAAAAATACGTAACTGTGCAAAAATATTAATTAAGTATGAATATTAGAATTTACATTTTAATGTAAGTAGAATAAATACATTTAAATTCATATTTGTTCAGGTGTAAAGGATTCTAATAAAATACGGAGAAACAACAATTTTATTAAGGATTTTCGCGTTCTAGGTATTTAGGTAACACCTGAAAGTGTCTTATTGATAATGTATTAAAACTGTGCAATATTATTAAAATTTATTATACCTAGTTAAAAATCCTATGCCGAAGTATTTAGCAAAACATTTAACATCGCGCCCAAAACAACCATTATATTACTTAAAAAGTAAAAAAGATTCTTACATCTTAATTTAAAAAGTGTTAAACCCTTGCCAGTTATTGTTAACCCGAGGATGCTGAACAAAAACTTTACTGTTTTTGGAATAAAACTTTCTAACAATGAACCCTGTTATCTGCAATGAAGCTTATGTAAAGGTGCCGCAATTTTATATCAGCCTTTCTAAAGAGCCGCAGGGCCTTTCTCCGACCACCCGTTAGTTCCGATTTGCACAATCTTTCGCACTTCTTATCATTGCCACGTAACGGTTTGTAAACCTTTGAAACTTATCTTTGCACGTAAAGAATTTAAAAAACTAAAATTCGAATAATTTAAACAAAGAACGCACATTCGAAAAGCATTTTTTTTATCAGTTGCCTTTAACCTTAAGTGTGCAAATTGAATTTTAAGAATTCAGTTTGTGCATAATGGAATCTTTCATGTCTTAAATTGGTTATTTTTCTAAAAACTGCTTAACTTCATTTAGATTTAAAGATACCACGGTAGACACGCATATTTAACTCGTGGTAGACAACCTATAATCGATTGTGACCTATTAAATGAGTATCACGAAAAATGATAGTTTGTTGGCGTCCATCAAATACGTAATGTACAAATCGCCTCAGTCCATTACTACAGCCACAGCAATTTGAGTAAAGTATAGAAAAACATTTTTACTGTTTGACATGTCCGAGGCAAATGACAAAAGTCAATCTTCACATCAATCGCCAAACATTGGAAATTCGGGAACCGGCACGCGACTACTAAATAATGCACGAAATATCGATGTGGGCCATCGCTCCACCGCCGTGCGTCCACAACACATCCCTACTGATTAAAACCGGCAGGTTAACTAATGTGTCAGAGCCCTTGCACAGTTTAATGTCACCTACTCTGTGTACAGGAATAAGAGCACATACAGATATAAGAATCACATATACATTTTAGTTTGAATAGGAAATATTAATCCGGTACTGTATCGCTAGTGAACTGATCTGATAAATACCAACTACATAACCTATACTCGGTGTAAACTCGATCTAGAATTTTTACTATACAAACTCGACAAGTTTGTACCGAGTGAAAGCTGAGGCCAATCAAATACCAAAAGCGTAGTACTATGCGAAAAAGTTTTTGCAGAGTATATTATTATCATAGGCGTATCTTTGGTAAAGTGGTGCTTTACAATAGATGTACCATTGTAACTGTACTGTACCAAATGTAAATATTTTCATCTCTTAAACTGACCTTAAATTGATAAATAATTATTTAACTTGAAGTTATTCGATAGTTGGTTACTGTACGAAAATGCATTGCGTCAAATAACCTTTCAAATTATATATTTCGCTACAATAAAAGATATGTTAGAGCTGAAAATACCACAAAACTCTTATCAAGAAGCATGCGTTTACCCGACTCTAACTGGCTCATTCATTTCAAAGGAATTTTATCGGACCAGTAACGGAAAATGGCAAAATATTTCGTAACCTATCTGGTACAAAATATGTGTTCAATCTGTAGGCCATGTTTTCCTAACCTGCTTTGATTGCGTCATGGCCGGACATAGAGAGTGCTTCCATCGATACATGATGTTAACTTTGGTGACAGGGGGTGGTGTGGGGAAGGGGGTTGCCAAATGACATGTACCTATCAATTATTCACACAAATTTTCGTGCCACATTTGCGTGTGGAAGACAAATAGATGCTTTAAATGTCTCTCTATAATTAAGTACGACTCTAATCAATTCAGTACACCGACCTGATTCTAAAGGGCAGTTGAATTTAACATTAGTGTGCTGGTGAAGGAAAATCGTTACTTCGCAAATATGCTGGCTCAAAATAGATTTGGCTTATTTCTGTTTCATCACAGTCATACTTTTTACTACCTTAAACACTTTTACTTATCGAAATCTATAAGTAACATTAAATAACGAAATGAATTATTTCAACTACCTTCAGCAAGTTTACTCCAAATTGGTTTGAAATAGCGATTTGAAACCGCCATTTTAGTGGCATAACAAAATATCGTAAAAACGTCTGAAATTTTCGGCGGTCGTCCACAGCTTCACCCGCCTTGTATGTACAAAGGGTAGCTTATGTGTTATTCCAGACTGTTAACTATCTCTGTACCAAATCTCATTCAGATCGGTTAAGTGATTATGGCGTTAAAGATGGGCAAACATCCCATCCATCCATCCCCACAAACTTTCGCAGTAAGATTTCGCTACTTCGTACCACAGAACGTGCTTGGCTTATATATATATTTATATAGGTATATTATAAGATGAGAAAGATTTTCTTTGTGCTCGACTCGAGGTCGAGTATTAAGGACTAGGGCTTATGCCAAGTATTCTGGCTCTAGTGTCAGGGTGAGGTGATAACGGTGGGTGATGGGTTTATGCATTTCTTGTTGATTGTATGTCTGTCAGCATGTTGTATGTCAGTGAGGTTGGGTTTACAAAGCGGCGAACTATAGAACAAGTGTCTATTATTATTGATTTTTGTAGTTTTCTATGTGTTTTTGGGTGTAAATCCAGCATATTTAGAGCAGTATGAAAGGTTTTCAGGTTATACCTGTGGAGGAAATAATTATAGGGACAATTTTTATGGATTCTTCGTACCACATCTGCTTCATTTCATCATACTTTTTCTGGATTCATCATTTCATTCCTGAGTTGATTTACATCCTACTACTATTTTAACCAATAACTCTATAACACATAAACTACTGAACGGATCTGTATGAAAATTGACACAAGAATAGATTATATCATCTTATATTATCTGGGCAACACACGGGCTTCTTTTCATCAAGACACCGGGCGAGTGAAGCCGCGGGCGGAAACTTGTTTCGTATAATATCTCGACATTGCATTCCTCGATATTTTACGTGTGATTGCGACAGTTATTTCTGCGTACACCTGTCAAAGGACGACCTATAGTAGTTTTCGTTTTGGTAATTATTTAAAAGCAATCGAATGGGGTGGCGGCCGTTGGTGGACCCCATGCTTCAAATATTCATGGACTTATTTTGGTCACGAGGACGTCCGTCGTTAAGTTGCCTCTTTCTCGCCGGTATGCGTAAAAAGGATTAAATTTTTAGAAGTTCGTTTAAAAACTTACTCGGACCGATAACTGTTGGAGAAGAAAGGCCCTCGAATGGAGAATACTTGGTAAATGGGGTAGGGCGCTCCTCGCTCAGGCTCACCTGAAGAAGAGGGCAGGGACAGTTGGATAGAAAAACTGGTCCAACTTAGTCCTATGTCCACAATGGACGTCTATAGGCTGACGAATGGATAGAATTTAAAGACATTATAATTTATCAAGTAAAACTTATTGCATATTCTCTTATACGTGATATTTTTATTTACTTTAAAAATGATAATTTTATTGATAGTCGTAACATTCAAAGAAAACATGTAGGCAGTATATTAGCGCTGAAGCCTTGGCCTCAAAACCTTCATATTATTATAACCTCGAGAGACGTAACGTGGCTAACAATCTGTTTGAGACAAATATCGCGATAAGGTTAAAAACCTCATTGATATTTATACTAAAGATATAAAATTAAATAGATACACATACTATATCCGCATATGTTAAGTAAATAAACATATTATTGCGTCCAAAAACACCTTAACTGCGCAAAAAACTGATAAACGGTACAATTCCTTCCGTCATCGAAACGTCTTGATAAAAATATATCGCAAAAAACATGTAGGTATTATTTGTACCAGGCGCGCGCGATAACATTCAAGAAGTTCGCGGATATAGTATATTATATATCGTTGGCTACGCCCCTCGACATGTTGCCAAAATGACTCACCTATTATTGTATATAGCGGTTTCTATATAGCCCTATGTATGGAACAGACAAGATAAACGTTTCACACACACAAACATGTATGAGATATTCAACATTTTTTTTCACGTACGCAAATAGTACAATTATATTCGGAATTACTTGTACGAGTAGTGTTACGTCACAGTCAACAAGTGTTTCATTGACTTAAAGATTTTGTAAACTTGGTAATATTTTTCTCTTCAATTTATTTAAACTTATCTACTAATAAAATTACTTTTGTTTACGTAGGAAATATCCTTTTTCTTTATGTATGTAGAATATATATATTTCTTCTACTTTTTTACATACTTACTGATAAAAAACTCGTATGTAAATACCTAGTAATAAAGTATATAAACTCGTCACCTGTATACCTACCGCCATTATCAGCGTACCGAAATAAAACCGCGACAAATACAAAACCAGTCCAGATCGCGAACATAGCTGTTTTTTGCCACACAAAAACTATCTTAACATTCATGATATCCTAGTACAAATGTGCGAATTTTTCGTAGTTCAACAGTCTCTCTGTACAAAAAAACGTTTTTTGCGCACGCGCTCTTTGGAAAGTATTGTTATGTCATTATTACGGTTACACAACAAAAGCAAATGCACTATATTGTACGACCATACAATTTTGTATAGGTCGGGGATAACCCTGTCTAGTGAGACGGCGGAGTTTGCGAATTCTGTTTATTGAGATCAATGACCGAGTTTGCTTTGTGTGCGTGAGCTTACCGTGTTTTTTCTCGGGTTTATAAACGCCTAGTACATTTTAGTCGTTACTAGTATCGTATGAATGTTATTTACAAGGAACCTATCTACGTATTATAAGCAGAATTGTCTGTATAATTTATACAGTGTACGTATATAATTATATATTAACATGAATATATAATATTTATGAATTTTTGAGAAAAACACTTTTGATTACGGCGAAAATTGTAATTCAGTTGTGTATGTCCAACAATCGATTAATCATGATTTTATTAGAATGATTACGAAAAAAATGGAAAATTATTAGGGCACCAAAGGTCTGTTACTTTCATTATTGACCTCAATTTCTTCAACCACGTCATTTTCCTTCGTTCTTTGTCTACTTACTTCTGTTCTGGGGAACAACGCATTTATGCCTAAGCCTGGTGTTGACTGATGATTTCTGCATCTGTTTACCTGTCTCTACCTTGTAGCTTCAGCCTATTGATGGCCCATGCACGGGTCTTTCCTCATACTGAAGAGGCCTAGAGCATACTTCACCACAATGCTGATTGGTGGAAAGGTTAGAAATCTAAGAGTCGGATTTTTTATGCGGAAGACCTCCAACATGACTTAGCGATTGAAACCTAACTACAACTAGGACCCACAACCTTACGTGCCCTTCGAGACACGGAAACGTTCATATTTTTTTTACCAATAGCGGTCACCCGGTCTTCTAGCGTCCGCGCCCGCTGTTGCTTCATTATCGATCGCCTACAATCAAAAGCGAGAGGACTACGACCGGTTCACTTAAAATATGTAAAAATGTCTAAATAAAGTACATATAATGTTATCACATGAATTGTCCGTTATCAGTGGAACGCACTTTATCTGCGCGTACGCATCGTGCGTGCGTATTGCATTTTGCGCGATACGCACTCCGGCAGAACGCACGTTTTAATATTGCATAGTAAACGATTACTTTCGCAAACTAGTAACTTATGTATATAAATCAATACGTGATATTTATTGAGAAATACGTGCGTTACGCATTTATGAAATTATTTGAAATAAATTAAAACATATTATGACGATCCGGTGCCTCAGAAGACTGATATGTTGATGTAATAAACTATTTCTACTATGACTTAAATAAATAACTGAAATTTTTATATTTAATTCGTTAATAACTAGAAACAGCTTGAAACCCTACTTGGAACCCTTGCTTGGATCGGAAGAACCATTTGGCAGAAAAATGTAGTTATTGTGACATAACTGTAACAGTTATATATAAGTAACATTGACTTATTTGTGGATATTAATGTCCGTTATACTACTGTAGTACAACA
>DWJZ01006407.1:0-13061 GCA_018249125.1 Asbolis capucinus
ATAAATAATAAATAAAAATAAAGACTAAGAAAAGCATTCCATTTATTATGAATTAATAATTGGTTGAAAAGAATAAAAAAAATCACAAATCTACTTTCCCTGTGTCTTAATGTAGAGATAAGTAGCGCCGATTATGGCAAATGCATATTAATTTAATAATAATTTATTTCCTACTATGTAACGTCAGATACTAATAATTACTTTGACATTAATAAATAAAACTATTTTGATAAAGAAACAAACTTGAAAACAAAGTAATACACTGAATAAGCATAGTTAACCAATCTATGATAGCTTAGATGTAGCAAAGTCACGTGCTCTTTTAATCGCTTCGTAAAGACATTTAGGATTATTTCCAGATGCCTGAGCAGATTCTGCTTTCCCACCACCCTTACCATCCATCATTGGGACAACAGTTTGTACCCATTCCGATGCGAGCAGCCCCTTTTCATTGAGGGATTTGGGAACAGCTGCCAAACAATAAATCTTATCGGTATCATCATCAACAGAAAAGAACATAGCAGCTGAATTTGGAAGTAATTGTTTCACTTGTTTCAGAGCGCCATCTAAAGCTTTAGTGTTTCCAAAAGCGTTTAATTCAGCCACAATTATCTCAGAATCTTTTTGCTCAAGACACAACTCCTTAGCCTTTTCTATCACTACATTAAGAACCATAGCTTTAGCAGCTCTTGCTTTATCATCAAGCTGTTTTCTGAGATTCTTGAGTAGGTTGCGTAATTCATCTTTCTTCCAATAAGATATTTGTGCTTGCGATATTTCATTTGTAAGGTCGACAATTTTTTTCACTGTATCTTTTTGACTGACGCCATCTCCTTGTTCTTTAATAAAATTGGCAATATTGTTAACTTCGTTTTCCAAAACACTTAACTTATTAAGGGCTTTCGTAGCCTCCGGTCCTGTCAATGCAACAATTCTTCGAATGCCCTTAGCAATACCTTCTTCACTTACAATAACATACTCTCCTATGTGACCAGTTTGGTGTAAATGAGATCCACCGCAAAATTCAACAGAAGTTTCGAACCCAGAGGGCCCATCTGGATTTTTTTCCAATTCTTCTACTGGTATTCCAACAGACACTACACGAACTGGGTCTGGATAGTGTTCATCAAACATTGCTCTGAGCCCTTTAATTTTCTTTGCATCAGCTAAACTAGTATGTTTAGCGTAAACACATTTATTATCATTAATTATGCTTTTAATTTGATCTTCAGCTTCTTTTATTTGCTGCGTAGTCATTGGACCCTTGTTGGTAAAATCGAATCTAAGACGGTCTGGCATAACAAGGGAACCACGTTGGTCTGAGTCATTTCCAAGAACCTTTCTCAAGACATTGTTTAAAATATGTGTGCCTGTGTGGTTGTTCATAACTAATCTTCGTCTTTCAGTGTCTATATGAAGTGATACAGAATCTCCTAATTTAATGGTGCCTTCAACTTTTCCAGTATGCAATACATAACCACCTTTAACTTGCACATTTTTTACTGCAAATTCAACACTATCATCATCAGTTTTTACAAAGTATCCTTCATCAAATATTTGACCACCTTGTTCTGCATAGAAACTTGTACGGTCTAATATTACGCCACATTCCTGACCGGACGAAATTTCGTCAACGAATTGTTTATCTCTGCGTAGAGCTATGACCTTAGCTGTGCAGGGCGCAAATTGATACTCTGCTTCCTTGTCGTGAGAAGATGGAACATAATTGTATTTCGGAGAATCATCTGTCACGGGAACTCCATTTTCTTGCAAGTAACTTATTGCATGTATATCTAAGGCCAAAAGATCCTCTTGTCCTAAAGATTTTCCCTGGGAACAGAGTTGGGATTCTTTTTTTGCTTTTTCATAGCCATCCATATCAATTGTAAGTCCCTTTTCCTCACACATTAATTGAGTTAAATCTATTGGAAACCCATATGTATCATACATCCGCCATGCAACATCACCAGGGACTACTTTCGCATCTCCAAGTTTTTCAATGGTTCTATTTAGTAAATTTCGGCCACGGGTCAAAGTTTTGAGAAATTGTATTTCTTCTTCATTTATTGTTTGGATAATTGATTCAGGATCTTTTTTAATTTCAGGGAATACATCACCAAGTAATTCAACCACTGTGTGAATCAGTGATCCAAAAAATCCTGGTTTTGCATTAAGCTTTTCAGATGCATAACGTACTGCTCTTCTTAAAATTCTGCGCAACACATATCCTCTGCCAGTGTTATCAGGATATCCACCATCTGATAAAGCAATAGTAAGAGTTCTAGCATGATCAGCCAATACTCGGTATGCCATGTCAATACCATCAACATCATCTGCTCCAACCTTTCCAGAGTAAGGCCTCATTTTTGTGCCTTCTTCTATTGCTTTAAATATAGGCATAAAGAAGTCAGTGTCATAATTTGCGCGTTTATTTTGTATAACGGAAACTAATCTCTCTAATCCTAGACCACAATCAATGTGTTTTTTAGGCAACAACTTCAATGACCCATCTGATTCTCTGTTGAATTGAATAAACACAAGGTTCCAAATTTCTAAAACATCAGGATCATCCATATTAACAAGATGTGCTGCATTGCGTCCTCCAATTCTATCATAATGTAATTCAGAACATGGTCCACATGGGCCTGTTTCTCCCATTTCCCAGAAATTATCTTTCATACTACCAGGCAAGATATGAGATTCTGGAATCCCTAAATTCAACCAAATATTTTTGCAATCTAAATCTGGTTCTAGTCCAGATGCAGCATCACCTCCAAAATAAGAAACATACAATCTATCAGGCGACAATTTATACACTTCAGTCAAAAGTTCCCAAGCCCATGAACATATTTCTTTCTTGAAGTAGTCTCCAAATGACCAATTTCCCATCATTTCAAAAAATGTGTGATGGTACACATCCTTCCCAACATCATCTAAATCGTTATGTTTGCCTCCAGCTCTTATGCATTTTTGGGTATTCACTACTCTTACATATTGAGCCATATCAGAATTAGGATCAACTGAACCCAAAAATATTGGTTTGAACTGATTCATGCCAGCATTTGCAAAAAGTAAAGTAGGATCATCCAATGGAATTGTTGATGAAGAATGGACATATCTATGTCCTTTACTGATAAAGAAATCAATAAACTGCTTTCGTATTTCATTTCCAGTCATTGAAGAATCCATGATGTAGTGTGGTTCCTGGAATTTCACAATAATAAAATTCATTAACATATATATATACCCCTTATTGTGTGACATGGACAAAAAGTACAGAATCCTTTTCAAAGTAACACCTGCTGAATAATCTGATAGCATGAAAAAGCAAGGAAAACAGAATACATACTAAAAATGTTTATAAAGGCCATTAAAGTACAACTCTACAAACTTTAGTTTAATGAAACTGGGTACTTTTATATAAACAGCAGTACTTGGGTTGATTTAAAACCTCTGATTTACGAGTCCTAATTAAAATTATCAAGTTTATTTCCTCTTGATCTATTTAAGCCATATGGTTAGAGAAATGTGAAAGGTTGGACAGATCTGATGAAATATTTCGATTATGCATTTTAAACTTAAGTAAGTTAAATTAATTCAAGACATTATTTGCTTCATATAAGAAAAGCCTAATGTTATACATACCTCAGAACAGGACTAAGTAATAAAAACGTATTTTATTCTAAGCGAAATCCTATTGCAAAAGAAACTCAAAGACAATGTAAGTGCGTGTGTTTGACTGATAGGTTACGTCAGTGACAAGTAGTGTGACATTTTTGTCAAGAGAGTGTGAGGGTAAGATCTATCGACAAGACAGAATTTATACATTATTCGTGATTGAATCGATATTAGAAGAAGTAAATTATCAAGACAGAATAACAAAGTTTTGATTCAAGTTTTTGTTAAATTAAATTTTTCAATACTCATATAATTCCCTGCAATTTGTTTTACGTGCAGCACAATATATTACCGCGCCATACATTACCTCGTCATATTCAATCGGTTTGGCCGTTTTAGTTTTTTTGAGAGCAGCACAGATTCACATAGATATAGCGAAGCATTCGCTTAGGTCTGGACGGAATTCTTTATATTGACTTATCTTTTTGATTGGTGCACTGATTAATACAAAATAATCTTTTTATAGTAGCACAAAACACTAGTAAAAATCGTATTCAAATCACATCAGTCTTTTCTAAATTTCAGAATATAGAATAAAGGTGCAGGCAACAAAAAATCTAAAAAGCATTGCTTTCGGTACGATGTAGTAGTACGAACCCCTATCGGAGATATTGCAGTGTTATAGGACATATGGTCATCACTAGTTGGCATTGTTAAAATTTAATTGTTAAAGTCACTGTCAATGAATATAGTCGCATTATTTTGCTTACCTATTGAAAAAGCAGCGAGTTTTATTTCAAATAAGTTTATTTTTTTAAATAATTTTCACATAGTTATCCTTAGTTAATAAAATGAGTGTCAATCATTTGACAAATATAATTAGGTTAAATTCGAATAAATTTACACAATTTATGCGATTTTGTAGTAGTAGTTTGATTTCCAGTGATAATTCTGTCGAAAAGAATTTACATCAAGGTGTCTTACAGAAAGCTAGAGAAGATTTATCTTTTATTACTCCAAATTTTCCGCCAACATTTAATATAGCAGCATATGTAAACAAATCAGATACATTACAAAAATTACTTGAGTTGCATGTAGATTTGAGTAAAATCGAGAAAAAACCGTACGTTGTTGAAAAATTATTGAAGCTCAATTTTGATGATATTAAAGAGCATCTCCTTTTTCTAGCAGACTATGTTGAGGGAGATTGCTTAGGTGCTTTCATTACAAAAAATCCTTTAATATTTTATGAGACGTTAGAAGATCTTAAAGTGAGACTTAATTACATGGAATCAAAATGTTTTAATGATGAGCAAATAAAGCGAATTATTACAAAAAACCCGTTTTGGTTAATGTTGAGGTATGGATTAAAATATTAATTTGCTTTGATAAAATGGTACATAATTTGCTTATGTTAGATGCTGAGTAAGAGTAATAAAATCTATTAATTTGTTTTCGGGAAATTGGCAAATGCTTTTTTTGGGTTGTATGAAAATACATTAAAATTTTAAGTATTGCTGAGGTCTGAAGATAGTAGTCAATAGAGGGGAAGCAGAACACTAGAAAGCTCAGCAGTAAACACTTTGCAGTAGGAATTTTGTTTTGAACTGCAAATTATACTCTGGGATAACACATAGGCTATTTTATCGACACAATATGTGGAATGTCACTGGTGGAAACTAGGGTTTTATATATTAAAGTGCTTGTTTATTTTTACAGTACTACTAGAATTGACAGAAGATTGGGATATTTTCAAGAACAATTTAATTTGAGTGGCAATGAAGTGAGACTGCTCGCAAGTAAAAGTCCAAAGTTGATAACTTATAATCTTCACCATGTTAATACTAATTCATTTGTAATTAAAGAAGAAATGGGATTTGATGATGAAGAGAGGAAACAGTTACTTTTAAAAGCACCAAAATTGTGGATGTTAAGTGAGTTTTTTGTAGCAGAAATTGTCTCTCTATATGATTTTTATGCGTCATCAAGCATACAACTCTGATACTAAATAATCACTGGCAGCTATGAGAATTTGGAAATAGTTTTCTGACATCTGTTCACTAATGCATTGCCAACCAAGAAGGAAGTAATTTTCTAAAATGGCAAGGATTCAAAAAGAAGAGAGACATATATGTAGACAAATTGGCCTTATAATGACATCAACAGTCCTCAAATACATTGACAATATTTGATAGAAAAATAGAAAGGATGATGGTAAAATGTGGAGATTTATAGAATTACAGTGATAATAACATATTTTATTTGTTTCAGATCAAAAATCATTATTGGAAAGGTTCAACTTTATTCACAATATTATGAAAATAAACCACAACATAATATTATTAAATCCACATATATTGCTATTTAGAAATTTTAAGGTAAAACAGAGACATATGTTTCTAGAAAAGTTAGGAAGAGCACAATATGATCCAAAAAAAGAAAATTATGTTCCAATAGGGGCATTAGTAGATAAAACAGATAGTGAATTTTGTATAAATTATGCTAAATGTAATGTAACAGACTTCAATTTATTCCTAAAAACAATGTAAACTTGTTTAACCAGTTTTTCCTAGTAAAATTTTGTTTTGAAATGCATTCACTGAGTGATATAATAATGTATCAAAGATACCGGCCACAGTGAATACACCACCCACTATTGCACAAATATTTGTAGCTAAATGACCTATGGACCTGAAATGAAAAAAAACATATTGTAATGAATTGGAAAGGTAATGAAATGCATTTATTTTGTGTTAGGAACGAAAAGCTCACTTAACGAAAGTCAAACTTTAACAATAAAAAGTCCCTACATCTACTATGAAATTAATAATAAAATGTATATAACAAAAAGTTATAACATATTCTAGATTACAAAATATTTGATAAATAAATGAGTATCACACACACTACTTGCCTTTCCTTTTCTGTATATTTCACCATAAGAGGCGAAAGTTCATAACTAAAAAATGCACCTGGCATGCCAGATTCAGTATTTATATTTGAAACAGACTTCTGGTGCCTGGTTACTGAAAATTGATTGGTGTGTAGTACAGTTTTATCCAATTTGACATACATAGTTGGCACAATTTTTATATAGTACTGGAACATTACAGCACCTGCAACAAATCAAATTGTTAAGGAGCAGCGTATGCCCTAGGCCCAAAATTTGATGAATAGAAAGTACTGGAAAAGAATAAATGAAAAAATTTGGAACTTTTTTGATGTTTAGGTAGAAAGAAAAGCATTAAAACAAATTTAAGTCGTTGTTTAACATTTCTGTATGATGCTATTCCATATTAAATTATCTGGGGCTACAAGTTCTTTTGAAGTCGAGTGCGAATGTGTAATATTGTATTTTTTCTTTATATACTTAAACCAGGAATTGCTCACGTTTCGCTTCGTAAGAAGAGTTGTCGAGCGCTTCTAGAGTTGCCATACTAATTTCAACCTATTATCCAACAAAGCATTTTCTGGGATAAAAAGTATCCTATATCCGTTGTCCTTACATAATACACAAACATGTTAAAGTTCATCTAAATTGGTCCATTGGTTTGACCTGATATCCTGGGGGAACTAACCCATTTCTTAGGATACAACATTCAATAACCTATAACCATTCTCAGATTTTAAGCTATGACTATGCTAGATTTCGTTAAAATTTGTACAGTAGTTTTTGCGTGAAGCTCCAAAAAAAAAACGGACAATAAATAAAAAAAAATTGGTCTTTATCTATAATAAAGCTTTCCTGCATCAAAATTAGAAAAAAAACCTAATGTACAGAATTGACCCTGTTACAGTTTTATTATTAGTATAAATTAGTTTAATTTACGAATTTTAATTGAAATTAAAGTAATCATTGATCATCAAGTAAATTAAAAAAAACCAAAAGAATCTAGAAAACAATTTGAATTACTGATCAAAATGTTCCTTACGTTAAAAATCACCGCTCTGAAGCGGATACTGATATCCAAAATAGACTAGCAACATTATTATCATACGTCACTTAATTATCAGTATTGTCAAAACATCACTCGATTATTTGCGTTTCTTGACAGCTTTGACGGACATGTCATTAATTGCTAAAATTTTGGAAAATAGCGCTTAGAAATATTTATATTTGTGTCTGAAGTACGTTTAATATACAAACAATAATGCCGGTACCTGGAGGAGTTTATCATAATCAGGGGCCATCGTGTTTCGACAAGATGAAAATGGGTTTCATGATAGGATTTTGTGTTGGAATGGCGAGCGGTGGATTGTTCGGTGGTTTCACAGCATTGAGGTTATTATTGAAATATTTGCGGTTCAACTCGAAATAATATACAAAACATTTAACGTGAATTATATTTCAGGTATGGAGCGAGAGGGCGGGAATTGGTGCATTCTGTTGGAAAAGTTATGATCCAGGGTGGCGGTACATTCGGTACATTCATGGCTATTGGGACTGGCATTCGTTGTTGAGTTATTTATATTAAATTTTTTCTTAATTGTATATAATAATGTGTAGGATTACTTTTTAATTAAAACCATTAAGAATGTACAATAGTATTCATTTATACCCATTGTGATACCATGTACATAGTATGTTATGATATGACTTAATATAGCAATTTATAACCGGTTCATATAGTTGACAATGGTTCAGGATTATTTGACATGTTTTAATTTGTAACAAAACAAAGGAGAATTCGTGATATGTAACGGAAATTTAAAATTCTTTAGAATGTGATTGCATAATATAGAGCTATAAAGAGTTGTGATTACATATGTATACATCATCTGTATCCATTGCAATATTAGTCTGTATTATAATTCAGTTACGGAATACCTGTGTGGGCATGGTCAAGTGATAAATGCATCTGTAATACTATTGATATCCTTGGGATGTAGCCTAAGAATTAAAAAACTGGCAGATGCCAGTTAAATATCTGCCCTGGCTGGGAATCAAAGCATCAATGCCTTGTCTTGCAAAAAGAGTTAATATCAACTAGGTTAAAGAATCTGTTATGAATATATCTACAGAAGCCTTTGAGCTTCAAAAGGTGATAACTAGCTATATTGCCTTTTTTTGGTTATATTTCTGCCTTATATATAATATACTAATAATGATCAGTCAGTTAAAATTTAAAGTCTTGCGTTGTACAGCATACAGCTACAATGTTTTTTTGTTATTCTTCAAACCCACATATAAAACTCAGGTACTTAATTACAATGATCAAGTAAGAAGAAAAGTGGGCAATAAGCTCTTAGGAGATTTTTTTCGAAGGAAAGGGTAAGGTCCATTAGGGTATAGAGTGAAGAACTTGGCAGACTTCACACTTTTTTAATGTGGAGTTCAGAACTTGGCAAACTTAACGCACCCTGTGAAAGTATTGGAGATATTCATAAACTTAAAAATCTACATGTCTACTTTAAAAAATTTCTTTTAGTATTGAATGTAAAACTTCAGAGACTTTGAAACATCCACGAGAAAATAAATTATGTACATACATATCCTCAGTCATTATTTTTATGCAAATCAGTAGAAAATAACATACTTAACTAAATATATAGGTATTGGCTTAAGGTTATATTTTCACAAAATGACATGAATTCCTCAATGATTAATTTGTCTTTTCTTAATTTCTTAAACTTACAGTATGTCAACTTACCTTCCTTTGCAACTCCTACAACACCATCTAATGGAGCTGTATTGGCACTCTCAATATCGCTTCCAAATGATAGGTGTTTTATAATGTGGGTGGTATTAAAAACTGATGATGAATATGGTTGAACATCATGTACATGGACATGGTTAATGGTGAAACTTTTCCCTGGTGCAATGTGGAAACTTCCTCCAACCTGCGGGGACATACAGTATTTGTTGATATTGCAAATTATATTAAAAAAAAGAGTTATGTAGATCACCAGGGCTTTCTTTTTCAAATAGTTTCAGGTGTAATCAAATTCTAATTTTAATCTTGGTGTAGTTGTTGCAGTTAGGATTCAGATGAGAATACTGCTTTTTTATTACCAGAGACATACTGAAACATTCATATAACAGCACTTAATGATTTTTGTACTTTGATTTTCAAATATATCCTATGTTTTGTGAAGTTATATTTTCCGTTAGTAAGTATTTTTAGTCTAAGTCCCTAAATTCAATTTGGGGTTTCACACACTAAATTAAATAAAAAGACATTTCAAATAAGCCAATACTTTAAAATAATGTTTACCCTGTTTACTTCCATGTAGCCATAAATTTGACATCCTTCCTTAAGTGCCAAGTTAGTTTTTTCAATTGAGTCATCATCTTTGCATTGTTCTATAGTTGCTAAATCAGGAATTGCCCACCGTCTTAATCTATATGCTTCTTTAACATCCTCACATGTATTACAGCATCTACAAAAATTAGTCTATTAGTATAAATTTTAAATAGGTTGATATACCCATATTATGTTAGAAAATGACATACTGAGATTCATTGAATGCTGCTCCATAGCAACTGCCACAAGTAGGCACAGCTATTTCTGACGTATTTTGTTTAGGCTGCAATAAAAATTAAACATTTAAGTAAATACTTGTGATATGATTTCATCATGATTAAAATTTTTATAAAATACAATTGTGCTAAGATATACCTTTGCTGAAGTTGCAATTTCTTCTTTTTTTGGTTCTTCAATTGGTACACCATTAAGGTCCAGTCGTCTTTTGTGAATATTATGATCCATTTGAAGGTGCTGTTCTCCCGAGGAGTCCATTGCATCTAAGACTAAATCTACAAACATATGTGGTTGGTAAGAAATAATTAAAATAGAGAATAATTAATGATTAAATTAGGAGTAAACTCCTATAGTCATATTTCAAAAAAAGTAATTTTGTTGTGGTTTTTATATACTCATAACTAGAGTAATACAGCAGTTGAGCTCAAACAACATTTTCGAGCACAATTTCAAAGTTATCTGAGAACTTTGGTTTTATTTTGAAGGATGTGTATCAATAAAAATAAAAGTATTATGCTCAATATTAAAAAAACTAGTAAGAGTAATACTAATTCTCAGGCATCAGACATTTCGGAATATGCCTTTCTTTCTTTCTGAATGCGTATGAATTACAATGACATAATTCAGATTTTTAAAGAATATAAATTAAGTTAACACTTGACACCAATTCCATTCAACAGTAAAGGGTTATTTTTTACCTTTAATTTCTACATAAATTAAAAAAGGTAAATTACTTACAACTACACGAGATTCTTGGTACTGTTATATCAAAATTGATGCGTAATTTATGGCCCCTGGATGTATCAACAAATAATTCTTCAGATATATTTGGTGACATATAAGTATGTAATTCCGAAAGAAACAATAATAGCATAATAATACCTCCTACAACCGTAACTGAAATAGAATAAATTTAATCTTCAAATGTTAAATTTAAACAATATGAATCATTACTTTCTGTCTGTGGCTTCACCCAGTATGTTGATAAAAAGTAGCCTGTGTAATTCCAGACTATAATCGCTGTGCCAAATTTAATTCAGGAGTTTTTTCATGAGAGGGGCAAACATCGATACATCCATCCCCACAAACTTTCGCATTTGTCTAATATAGATAAATATGTAGATAGATATTGTGTTAAACTTAATAATAATTAACTTTCGTTTTCCACCTTAGATAGTACACTGTCTTAGATACTACACTGTCGGAATCAAGGTTTGTAAGGGATTTATTTCATTTTTATTTAACCCCAATAGTAATTTGTCTCAAATATATTCTATGTACAGAAATTTTGCTTTAATTTACAATTTACGAAAATAAGTAATAAATACAATCTTTAAATAGTAAACTAAATTGGTATGAGTACTATGAACACACACGTAACTAATATAATCTTCACTTCAGATGTAACCGGGAACTAAGTTATTTCAATAACAAGTCCTGAAATAGTTAATTAATGAGCTGTAACATTACTTGTTGCTCCCGTTGCCGTTTTTACTCGAAAATCCTCCAAAGTCTTTGCGTATGCATCAAATTGTTTAAACTTATTAATTAATGACATTTTTAAGAAGGTTATAAACGAACTAATATTTAAATAATCACAGAAATAATATTACAAAGTAAACTCCATATAACCGGCCCGATATTAACCAATCGGCAATTTCAATACGAATACGAACAAACAAAATAAACAGAGAATGTCATGGACCACGTCAGTCGTCATGTCATATTTTTGAATGTACACAGAATATGCACAAACACGTAAGTTGACACTGTCAACCTAGAATACAGACCAGGTAGAATACACAACAACCTAGACTGCAACAGAATACATAACCCAGAGCTGGGTTCTGGGTTCACATTCACGTGGGTGAACCATAGACGTTGATACTACGTCTATGGTTCACCCACTAAAAAGTAATTTTTTTGTTGTACTATATAAATTATACATTATATATAAATATTTTTATTATAGGAATAAACATTATTATTATTTATTTTTTATAAAAATAAACAAAATATAAGATATATTTAATCATAACTTTCAATGACAGTAACAACAACAGTTAACATAACTTTAAGCAAAAAGTGTGAACGAAAAGTCATGTTACCCTTTTTTTGATGTTGCTCCCATCCCGGTCAGTAAAGGTACCGATAAACTTAGTCCCAAAATGGCAGGCGCTCAACAACAATTGACTGGCCTCCAAAGTGGACGGTAGACAAAATTAGTTTAAGAAACTTTTAAAAAAGAATTGTTATATTATAAATAGAACGGATGAAATCATTAGGTTTTGGCTGCATCCATACCAGCTAACTTCTGATTCTTGGTCTCCTTTAATAACTGAGGAAACCTATAGCTATAACATAACTTTTTTTAGAGAGGAGTTTCGCCACCGAGGTCTCCTTTAGGGGTGCCTGTAACCCCCGTTGTCGCACTTTAGTAATTTGAGCTAAAAGACGTGTGTCATAGGTATTGTTCATTCTTAAAAAGCTTTTATTTACTTGATACTGGCACTGGTAGCTCTTATATCTTAAATTGTTCCTATTACTCACGGTAGTAGTTATTGGTCATTTTTATTGGGCATTAGTCCTTCCAAACATTGATGGAGTAAACGTTGCAAAAATTTTTAAAAATTCACAAATAAAATAGTACATATGACTACATATTATTGTGATAGTATTATACGTTCCTAATAAATATGAGCATTAATATAAATAGACAGGTCTAGAAATCATTGTAATGTAGGTGCAAGTGCTGCTTTTTATGACACACAAATGAATCCAATGGTGAAATTTCAAATTGAATTACATGTTTCTATTAAGAATTGTCAAGCCATTTTGGAAGCCCTTTTATATATTTTGGACTTGAACATGAAGAAATGAAGAAAGGAAAGCAAAAGTGTGAGCAGGATAGAAGAAATTTGAAAAAATGTTTGAATTTAGAATGTTCCTTCGAAATTAGGG
>DWJZ01006408.1:0-13061 GCA_018249125.1 Asbolis capucinus
CCAAATTAAACGTTAGTTTGTATTATGGTGATCAGATAACTGATAAACATACATATATACTTTTAAACACATACTTAAATAGATATTTCCTTTACACACCCAGATACACAGAACAAACATTCCTGCTCATCACAGAAAAATTTGACCTGGGTGAAAATCGAACCCAACGACCTCCGGTATAATAGTCAGGTTCACTAATCACTAGATCAACCGGCCTGTCAATAATATAATATGTATTTGTATTTTCATTACATGTATAACGTTTTATTCTGAATCGCGTATTATGAGTTCTTTGACACTTTATATGTAGGTGAAATATCCGAAAATACATACATATATTATGTAAAGTTACCTGTGGCCCCCATAAGTTTTCGTATTCTACATAAATATGCTAAATAATAAAACTGTAACGAGGTCAAATGTGGACATTAAATATGTATTGAATGTTTAATGCAAGTACATACGAGTAGGCTTGTTTTCGACTTAAGGCCAGTAATTTTTTGGAGTTTTTATTTTTTCTTTCCCTCTGCCGGGCCTCTGTGCTATTATTCGCGAAAACTTTTGACAGTTTAACGATACTTAGCATGCGTGGGTTATAATATAACTACGAATGGTTTTTCCCAAGAAACGTACATACGTATGTGTTCCTTCTGGATATTAAACAAATAAACGTTCACACACATAACATCGTACTTGAATTCCCTGTGTCACGGCTAGTATCAACAACACAATTCACTCACTTGTCTCTTACAAATAACTCTCGTAATCCGAAAAGCAATATTCATTGTTAACATATTTTAGGTAAACCTGCCTGCAGAAGCTCAGCTTTCGAGCTCAAATGGTTTCTTTTTGAATGATAAAATAAAGACAAATAACATGACAGGTTAATAACAGGACAGGTTACTAATTATCATCCATCAGTCTTTGAATGTGCACTGCTGGACAAAGGGTTCCCCTAATTTCCACCACCCCGAGGTTGGGTCCAAAGCCCTTTGAATCCAGCGGAAGCCCGCTGAAAGCAGTGGAAGACCGTAAAGAAGACTAGGTCATCAGTGCCTGTGGACGGGGGCGCCTTGTGCCGTCTTATCTTTTTTTCTAGACGTGGTCTCCATTTGAGGATCTCCCAACCTTTGTTCTCCTACGGATCTCATTATTTCTGATTTGATCTCTTAGAGAAATGCCTAGCATAGATCTCTCCTTTGCCCGCTGCGTGACCTTCAGCCTGAGATACAAAAAGCATTTCAATGCATTTCATTCATATGAGTAATTGTTTTTGGTTCTCTCAAGGGGAGGGAGCACAGAATACTAGAAAAACATGTGACGACAGGAGTCTCTTCTTAGAGATGAGGTGATTTAATCCAGTCGCCTAGTTCCTTAACTTATTTCAGCTTAAAGTTCAATGTTGCCAAAAATCTGAAGAATAAATTTTATGACCATTTTTCGCAAAGACTTACTTTGAGCTACAAATAGTATGCATTGTCTTAATTCTGCAACCTTACAATAGATTAGTTGATTCTGTTGTACTTAGTATTCAATTCAGAATTTCTTGATTATTCTCTCGCACTCGTTAGCACTAATACAGTTAGTGTTAAAGGGAACATTTTTTCTAAGACCTGCGAGGGATTCTTCATTTTAAAAATGTTGTGACAGGTCTTCTCTCTCTCTCACTTTTTCTATGTACGTACTTAAGCTCTTTTTAAAAACAAAAAAGTGACGTCTATTGATAAAATACCTACAATTATGTTGTAGATTTTTGAATTTTTAATTTAATTCTGAGTGTGAATGTCTATTTACAACACAAATCATAAAAGCCAGACGGAAGACAGCCTGTTATTAGGCACTGGAATTATACTCCATATTTACAACCTTCTATTTAGTTTGTAATGTTTGTTAGTTTGTTCGGAGCTGAAAGTTTGCATAGGCTTCAGTTCCGATGACAAAATATTTTTATGTTAAACATGAAGTACACTCCGGTCAGAATTGGCTCTGTGGTTAACAATAGCTACGTGATTATTTGTTCAGCCTTTCAATAAAAGCATGTATTTTTTAAATTTGTACTATAAACGCTGAGATTTTTTATTTAGTTCTTCTTTTAACAGACTTTAAAAAAGAAGTATATCAATTCGGCAATATGTGATATTAGGAATGCAAAATTTTCACATAAAGATATTTTAATAAAGATGAGAAGAGACGTATGTAACGCCATAGTCCACCACGCTGGCCAAGTGCGGATTGGTAGACTTCATACACCTTTGAGTTTTGATGTTTTCCTTCACCGTTTTAGCGAGTGACATTTAAATGTTTAAAACGCACATTTTTCTTGTCTTATTAGCTACCTATGTAAAGTAATTAATTTAGCTTTCTCTTTCCAATATATCAGTCTTCAAAAAGTCTTTAGTACTGGTGTATATATATCTGGTGCTGCCTAATCATTGAAGATTTCTAATATTATAACCAGGAATGGATATGTGGATGAATTTCAATCTTCATTAAATATGTCGGTTTTCTTTTGTCATTGGGAGTAATGAAGTATAGTAGTGCGCGTCAAATTAAACCATATCGAACAATTTATTTGAAATTGGTTTCGACGAACACTTTTCTAAAGTCAATGTAAGCAATGGCTTTAACAAATCCATACGGCGATTGGTCTTGAAAGAAAAACAGGCAAGAAACTCTCTTTCTCCCCTCACAGTTACCGGTAGAACTTGCTACTGCTTACCGCCTGTACATCAAACTCATGCCCAAGCATTTTTTTCTTGGAAATATTTTAGCTTTTAGTTTATTGTTGTATTTTAAACTTAATGTATTTTCAATGCATTATGAAATAGAATATTAGCTTTCTATTAACTTAATAATGCATTGATTAATTATTTCTCCATATAAACTTCATCATTTTTCTCACAACCCATAACTGTACCACTGCTGGGCTCGGGTCTCCACTCACCATGTGAGGAGTACAGGCCATAGTTCACCACGCTGGCCAAGTGCGGACTGGTGGACTTCACACACCTTCGAGAACTTTTTGGAGAAATCTTAGGTGTAATCAACTTCGATACGCACATAACTTTGAAAATCAAAGGTGCGCGCCGCAGGATTTGAACGCAGAACCTCCGTTTGAGAGATCAACGTTCAAACCACTAGGCTATCACTGCGTTCAAAACATATAAGCTTTGTCTGTGCCAAATGTCATTCTACGAGGTCTGCGAAATATTCGACAAAAGGGGCGGGTACAAATATTGGTTAACGTAATAATATTGTCAAATTAAAAGTTTATTATAATATTAAAAATACATAAAAGCGTTTCAATATTGTTGATTTATTGGAATTATTACAAAATATGCTCGCTCAAGATACTACTTGTGAGGCGTCGTTTGCATTGCTAGTATCTGTCACCATAATGATGTTCCATAATTATATGATCGGACTGTCGGTATGGGGGGGCTGCGGCATGGCACTGACGGTTACAGTGTACCGGTTAGGTTGCGTGAAGGCTCACCGCACGTCAACCATTGGTGTGCGAATGTAAACATAAGCTCGTTGTTCGCGGCAACCCTGCCCTGCTGCGGCACCGCGCGCAACTGGGTCAGTGGGCCGCCCCCCGCGCCTCCCCCCGCCCGCGCGGTGGCGCAACCGCGCGAACGCGCACTAACATAGACCTGGATCGCGGGAAAGTGGGTCACCGACTCACTTTCACTTATTACATGGGCTCCTAATCGTTTTCCATTGTGCGAGCGGGCGGGGGTTCGCGGGTGGCGGTGGGGCGCGCATGCGGGAGGCGCCGGCACGCGCGCCGTTGTCGCCGGCCGGCCACCAGTCGATCGCGGGACGTCTTTTGAGCGGTACGTGTGCCGCCCTCCTTGTTAACATTTGACGCGATCACGACGACGCGTGCCGACAACAATCTTTAAACACGCTCGATTGCCGCACCGCTACTCCGCGTGTTAGTGCTTCGTAGAGCGCGGTGCCCTATCGTCTCCTCATTCACAAGGGACAAAATGTGCTGGATTTATGTGCCTCTATCGATAGTGCTTGAACAGGTGCAGCCCGCGAGCGGCAGATAGTGTTGCGGTTAGACCGCCAGTGAACTCTGTGACTGTGAACGTTGTCGCGGTTGAACGCCGCCGTAGGGATTCATAACGAGCAGCCGCGTCGTGCGGCCGAGCATGACGATGGACCAGCAGACAGGCCTTATGTCCCTTAACATGTCCCCGTTCGATCTGAGTCCGGGCCCGGAAGGTTCGGGCTCCGGTGTCGGACCCTCCGGCGCTTCTCAGCAATACGTGCCTCAAGGCGCCGCCTATCAGTGTCCACCTGACCAGCAGCCTTTTGGATACGCAAATCTGGATGCTTCATATCTATTCCCAGCAGGTGCCGGAGGAGAACCGGGAGCATACTTACCTGCAACCGGCACCGTGTGTGACCAAACCGACACCAAGGACGTGATAGAGGAGTTGTGTCCTGTCTGCGGGGATAAAGTCAGCGGCTATCACTACGGCCTTCTAACTTGCGAGTCTTGCAAAGGCTTCTTCAAGCGGACTGTTCAGAACAAAAAAGTCTATACGTGCGTCGCTGAACGAGCTTGCCACATTGACAAAACGCAACGGAAGAGATGCCCTTTCTGCCGTTTCCAAAAGTGTCTCGACGTCGGCATGAAACTTGAAGGTGAGTAGTGTATCACTATATTTTATAGAACGTTATAGGTATCCGTCATATTGGCAAGATCAGGCATGTAGAGTCAACAAATTATTTTTAAAGTAATATATACTTTAGACCCCAGAAGAAGGAGTGACTTACTCAAAAAATATTGTCGTCACAGCGCATATGTCAAGAGGATATAACAACATTTTCGTCGTAATAAATCATTTAGAATAAGTTCAAGTAAACATTGATAAAACGTCATTAAAATTTCAGTCAGTAGATTATTTTATTGGTATTAGCCAGATACGAGGTGCGAGCGAGCAATAGAGCACAATGTTTGTACTTTATCGCCGACCTTCACCTAGTTTGCGACGCTCGTTCGGGCTAACCGCGTCTACTTTGAGCTGATGTGGCGTAACATTTGAGTTAAAACTGCTACGTAGGTAATTCCACATTGCGTATTTCTGGTATATCGCGTCTGAAACTTGTAATTTTAGTTTATTGGTTTGTAAACCAAGGGCATCTTTTTACATCACGCTGTTCCATTTGGCTGCTATGTATGTGCAATAATTTTGTATTCAACAAATGCTGTTGTGAATGAAAGAGGGGGCCTGATGTTGTTAAATTGGTTTGATTGATTGTTATTATAAATTTTCATAGTTAGGTATATCATACAAGTTTTCGTAAGAACACTGTAACAATAAGGATTTAGAAAATTTTACAATATTTAAGTGTTTATTTTCACAGGAAATCCAACGGTATGAAATCCAAAATAGGCTTTTAATCCTATTGGATGTTTTAAGCATAGTGGGTGGCACCCAGTAGTGGGTGTTAAGAATAACAACAAAAAAATTCATAATATCAGTTGTTTTTGCATGCTTAAATTTTATTAATGAAATTTCAGTTAGGTATTTTTCAGTGTTATTCAATTTTGTAGATACTGAATTCAAAGATGAACCATTTTAGCTCGTAATTCCAATGATTACATAATGTTTGTATATTCTGAAATATATATACCAATAGTAACATTAAATTTATTGTCATTTTTATATAACGAATTTTTTTATTGAACAGTTTTAAACTGTTGAGACTCGAGAAATTACTTCTCGTTAGCAATGAAGTGCCTATCATATTTAATTCATTTATATGATGATAATGACGAGTTTATTTGAAATTAAGCTTTAGATAATAACAAATACGGAGATGTACACATTTTATCAATTTTTTTAGTAAGGCGTAGTAAGTCGTAGTCATTCTTTTGTATGTCCGTTCCTTCTTGTGTATTGCGTCTCTTTTTAGTTATTCCTTGATGAAATCCTTAAGCTGCTGTTGTACTTTTTATTTACTGAACTGAAAGATTTGTGACGTCAATATACGAATAGTCGATCGTTGATATCGTAATTTCATACTGTCATCTTGTTATAATATCGAAACGTCTACAAACTTTTCACAAAGACTATCGAGCCGTGTCTGGTAAGATAGTAACTGCTGCTGGATTTTAATTAACTGACCATTACTAACCAGAGAAATCTGAAATAATAGATAATTCCACTTTGATTATTTTATTAGATTCAAATTTTATCAATCTCTTGTGTAGAGTTTCTTAAAAGTCTCATTCCCTCGCTATATTTTGTCTAACGCGTGACTGCGTACTTATACTCGAAATTGGCAAGTGTGTATGGTAAAAATTCCAGATCGAATTTAAACCGAATACATAATAAGTTTCATGCTGTTCTTGGCCCTTACTAACAGACATACTACCTAGGTACTGAAGATAAACCGCGCTGTATTTACATGTTTGAGCCTTGAGAGCTTATTTGAGACAGTAACACAAAGAAACTGCGCTCGGTCAACAATAACAACACAGATGTTTTGCGAAAATATGTTATAAGCATGGTATAGGTAGCACGCTTTAAATATAATTAATATGCGGTATACATGTTCCAAATGCAACTACTGTTGTTTTAAACTTGTTTATTAATTTAATTTTTTCATCAAATTGGTTTAAACGGACATACATTCACATAAAATTATAAAAATATTCCATATAAAAATATTTATAATAATTTATAAAAATATAAAATATTCCATAAATTCCTTACAAATTAATAAATTTGAATTTGTTGAATGAAGAGTTAATTACATTTAACATGTTAATTTAATTACGTTTTTAACACTCATTTGCAATCACGATGACATCAGCATACGTTTGTACGTTGTATAGATAACTATTTTCAGTAGTTCTGATGGCACAACATACATTGTCCTTGATAATGCCCTTTGGTAAATAAATAATTCCTACCAAAGCAACTAACTCTTCCGTTAGTATTGTACTTGTAGAGGGGGACAGATGTAGCAGGTGGAAAATTTGAAGGTAATCGTTAACTTGTAGATGGGCGATCGCGTGGGGCGGAGTTTGAAGCGCAGATCGTTCTAAATTTAAAACGCGCGCGGCCGCATAGCGCCCTGACCTACTTGCGAGCGGGGCCGCGATGCGGCGCGCGCGCCGCCCGCCTGTGCGTGCATGTACGCAACGCAGGCTTGCATCTGTGTGCGTGAGCGTGAACCACTCGCCATTACGCGTTTCGCCAGATGCTGCGATGTTTGCAACATCTATTACTTGTACGCAAATCTGAATAAACAGTAAAATGTAGTTAGCATTAAATTGTGCAAACTTAACTGCTCAATAAAGTGTATTGAGTTGGCACCTAACCTAAAATGAAGAAGAACACCTTCTTGGAATATCAAAATCCATCCACAATTTTATGGCTCGTAATTGAAAATTGTAAACAACACACTAGAAAATTTCCATATGTTAGCGTCAAAAGTAAAAACATATGTTTGTGACAGAACGCCAGAGGACTGTTCGTTGTCTTGTTTGGATATTTCCATAGTTAACAGTTAAATGAAATGTTTGCCATATTACTCTGCCTACACATCATATAAGAAGCATATAGCAGCTGTTCCACATTGACGCAACAGAAGATTGTGAGTTAGACACTAATAAACTGCTGACATACTATATTGTGTCACAACTACTTACACGATCCGATTATTGTTTCAGGGAACCTTTTCCTTACAAAAATACCGCACCCGGTGGGACTCTAATTTGTTTATATCAGAAGAAATTCCAATTCCCAGGATACGAAATACCACAGTAATATTATGTAATGTTATAAGTTACTAAAGTATACCTACTAAATGTTTAAATTTATAGACTTCTATATTATAATTTCGAGAAACGGACTAAAAATATCAAATAGATGTTTTGTAAAATTAACCAAAAATGTCTAGTAAGTAAATAAACTTCTTCGTTCAGTAATACTCATACATGTTACGTATGAAAATAATTCTGTAAGAACTAATTATTTACCATAACAAACTTCAAAGAAGGAGGTTATCAATTCTATGTGTAGAGGTATTTAATGTTATTGGAACGTGAAAATATTCACATGTGTGTATACTTTATTAGACCTTTTAAACAAATATACGAAATGTTATAGTTGTGTGTATGTTTGTTCGTTTCGTTCGTATGGTTGTCCATAAATTTATCGAACCTTTTATAGTTTTATTACATTTGGTCCTTTTTACATTTATTACTGGACATTTTGATTCGATACGTTGTCTTCAAATTTATTTAAGTTTTTTATAGTAAGTATAGATTTAATCTTGCAATCTCTCTCTTACCCTACTTTGAAATCATAAGCGTGACGTGATCATGACTTGGTCGAGGGTTAACTCCGAGGGAAGTCTTCGTTGGTTAGCAACATGAAATATTAAATATGCAGTAATTATGACAGTTCGTGCTAAACTTCATGTAGAGTGGGATTGGCTCCGTACGAAAAATTTATAACCATAAAAAAAACGATTTCCTACTCTTACGAACTTTTATTTTTAAGTATTTTTATAATTTTCAAAAATCCCTTCCTATAAGGGACACTTGTATATAGTTTCAGGCTTCCGAGTACTTTCAATAGCCTAGCTTGTGTGATATCTTTCAGTCAGTGACTGTTACTCTTTTATTAAGCGGATCTATTTAATTTATGAACATTTTTGAAGTTACTGCCTTTACTGTTTGGGTACTTCATATTAAAGTTTAAGTTTCATTTTATGTAGTGTCGACTGAGTTAAATCAATGTTTGTCTGCAATCTTTTGTCTTATTTCTGACAGTAGTGAATTTAAAAGAGTGAAAGAGAATAGTTTAATAATAATATACAACATTAAACAATTCGAAATCCTAGAGTATATCAATTCGATCTTGATTTGTTAAGTTCTAATCAAGCCACTCTTATATATACATATATAAATATAAGACAAACTATATAAACGTAAAATAAAGAAAAAATTGTTGGAAATCTGCATAGATGTAAATAAATTTACAAACAATTCAGTTTACGAATTCGAAATAAAAATGATTATTAATAACGGTAACTATGCTATAAATAGGTATATTTTATAAACATTTTTCGAGGTCACAGCTGTACTATAGTAATAATAATGCGTAAGTATTCTTACTTACTACAGTTCGGGACTAATTGCAACAGAAGTATGATTTCAATATAAAGCGAAAAAATGATTTAAATTAAACCACAATAAACAAAACAATTTCACAATTTTCTTTTATAGTTTCCTGACTTTTTATTTTATTGAAACACTGATTTTTTAAATTAAATAATAAGTAATAATCCACAATTTCTCAACTCTTACCAATTCAATAAAATATATGAATCATTATTATTCATTATATTCGCATCGAATACCCGAACATGTATTGCGCGTGGCGTATTCTTGTGTTATAGCGTGGTAAGAACCTACGTCAGATGACACAATTCTCACAAATCGTTGGCTGACCCGAATAGGTGTTGCGAGAGAGCCGACCCGCGCCGAGCCTTGTGTAATGCCAGCCACCACCAAGCCACCGCTGCACCGGTGCAGTGCCGCCGCGGTGGACTCTACTACCAACCAATACCACCGCTTTATTTGGCATTTTCACTCTCTTTTGACTGTAATGTCACGATATGGAGGACGCTTTATACGACTTGGGCATAGATTTTTATGTGACTTAAGCTTTTTTAATAGTATTTATTTGTATATTACCATTTATAGAAAACTAACGTTACTCTAATATTATTTTCTGTATTTTTTTTCCAATTACTAATACTTGGCTTGAGTCCCACTTGGCCAGCATTGTTGATTCACGAAGCGCGGCGTCCGGAACTCCACTCTTTTTGTATTGAGTTGAGAAGATGATGCGTAAAAATATGTTTTGGTGTCGTTTAGTTAGATATGCATCGCATTACCTGTCAGCCAAACAAATTACGGACTCAAATAAAAGCGGACGGGCTCATAATAATATTATCTACGTGTTACGTAATCCGCCAACACACAATACAATAGACCTTTATTTTACCACCTACATTGACATGAAAATATGTTGGTGCTGTAAATGAATAGTGAAACGTTTTGTAAATTTCATTATGCATTTTTTTTTATGTGCAATTTAACTTAACAAGGGTGGTCGTTGCAAATCGGGTGTGCGCATGCGACTGTATCGCCTTTCGAAACAATCGGTCGTCGCCGTCGGTGGGGTGAGTGAGCTGCGCAAGCGCCATTTCACAAGACGCCTCGCTCAACCTGTCGCAACGTACTACCCAAATGTGACACGAACACGTATCACATTACACGTACACAAGTATGCGTGCCGAATTTACTAAGTATGTCCCATCTACTCGTAACGTTACGAGCTGTTTAAAATCGACAACTACCGAACGTGGCAACCGAACTATAAAAGAGATGTGTTCTGTGTGTTTAGCATGTTTCATAAAAACGTTACTTGCAAGTTTTAAGCTAAGTGGTCAGTGGCGATAAACGCGTAAATTGGTCTAGCTAGGCAACCACACGTACAAGACTACGAGTTACTATAAAAACGTAATGTTAAATCTTCTTCGTGGATATGCGCGGCTGATATCAGAAACATAGGTATTAAACAGATCGCTGCCGTAATATATCGCACGGTACCTTACATAATACAATTGCAGTATTTTCGGTCAGTGTTTATACATTTTGATTCCGTACTGCTTTAAAACTGTTTATTTAAGACTCGAATTGAGTAAAGTTCCGTACGGAATTAGAATCGGCATAGAAATTCCAGTTATGCCGTACATACATACCTACGACTATGTTAAAACCACAATCTTAATACCTGTACTCGGTGCAAATTCAACCTGGAATGTTTAACATACAAATTTGACAAGTTTGTATGGGTAAATTCCTAATCGAATTTGCACCGAGTATACTCGTAGAACCTGCGGTATGGGATCTTGACGGTAGTTTGATTTAAAAACAAAGGTACTTGTACGATTATTGAAACCATTTTGCGGAACTCTAAAATTTTTCTTATAGGGCCCGGATTATAATATTTAAATATATTGTATTTTGTTTTATTTTTTCAGTAAGACATAGAAAATAATCATATTTTTTTTACACATATTCGAATATTTCATAAATCCGTTAAATATATCTATTTCGCCTGAATTCTTCACCAAATCTGTATAAATACAGCATCTAAAACAACAAACTATAATAAGAAAGGAATTGTCCTCAGACTAACATATTTTTCATAAATTTTATTATACCCATAAATATTAATAAACTATCTCTCTCTATTTACAAAAAAAATATTTCTATTTAAAAAAATAGTAGTGGTACTGTACCACAAGTTCTTAAACATAAAAATTGGATGTTTATCTCAAAACCCAATTTCATAGGGCTATCTACTACCGCTCAAGTGCTAAAATTCTGGAAGCCGCTTGTATTAGTGTTCAACACCCATAGAAAATATATATTCCCCGATATTAATTTTATTACGAAATATACAAACCAACTAATCAGATTTACCAAATTCGTAATTCTAAAGATATAAAAAAAATTGGCAATTCGATCTTTTTTTACATAAATGATTTGCACTTTTCTTGCTGATAACACAAATTTCTTGATGATGACATTTAGTACAACAATTGACAGTTAGTACATTATTACAATTAACTGTGAAACTTTAGTTCAAAAGGAATCAACATTATTGGAGCAAAATTTTAATTCCATCGATATGGGTTGATTAAATAAATAAAATATTCTATTTCGAAACGAGAATTTTAATTACAAATGGCTTAAAATAATGAAAATTCATTATTATTTAGATCATTTCAATAAACGATTTAAATTACGATGTTGAAATTTGTATGTCAATGTTTATTATTGTGTAATATTGTCAAACGTGGATGTACGATCTACGCGAACAAGGCTAGTGAACATCAAAACATTTCTAGATATGACACTGACACGTTTTGGCATGAAACGAATGGGAAAAAAACTAGTGTTCTGAAAATTTACATAATAAATTCGTTTTAAAAACTCATAAACAACACGCAGGGTAAACATTTTACTCTACAATTTATAGAACCATGAAACTTTGTACAGGCTAACCCCTTTTATAGAGTACGGGTGTGTTCATCCAGGGGGGCGATATATTTTATACCGTTCCTTCTTGGAAGTCTGGTATTTTCGCAGTTGAAGTGGCTTGCTAGTTTGAAGCGATGTTGATATTTTTTAGGTTATTTTGACAGGTACCATTGAAGCGACTAACGACATTTTATATTTTCATTTCAAATACGTCTTACGTACGGCGTGACAGTTGAACATTATAGAAAGGGAAGTCAAAATGTAAATGTAGTTATATTTACGCCTCTAAGTTTTACGACTATATTACCATCTGGTGGTATTGTTGTCGAGCATCATTAACTTTAATATGTAAAAAGGTTTATTTTCTTACTGTTAATGATTGATGTTGATTTCAATCGATTAATAGTCCACTGTTGGGCACGGGACTCGCATAACTGAGGAGGCCTAGAGCATACACCACTACGGTCCAGTCAGGATTGGATGCCAAAAGCAGATATATATTTTAGAATTAAAGCATTGCTTAATATGCCTGTCTACAATATTATCCGTAAGTGATAAAGCGTGTAATACTGTCATCGTATGTGATTTAGCATCGCTCAAACTACCAAGCAGATTTAGAGGATATGTAGAGTTTTTTTTTGTAAAATACTTTTCATATAGGAAAACAGATAAATTTCCGAACAATAATGATATAAGATAAAAAGTGACATCACATTGGTGTTTTCTTAGCAATGGCTTAGGTAAAGTTTCTGATCTCTTTTTAACAGCGGTTTGTTAATCGGCGAGCAGTAGTGGATTAGTCTACAAATAGTACTGAAGTTACAATGTTGCCTAAACAAAAGTTGACGGTGGCTATGCGTGACGATGCCGATCTATTTCTGATTAAATGAGTCGGCTCCCTTACCTTTTTTCAATTGAAGGTAAGTTTAACAACTTAATATTAGTAAATAATTACTGATAATTG
>DWJZ01006409.1:0-13061 GCA_018249125.1 Asbolis capucinus
AATTCAAAAGTAAGTTATGGCAAAAGATATTTGACAAGAGATAAATCGATATTTTTATTTGAATATCTTTTGACTTTTACATGTCCGCGTGTTTTTTTAATTCTTATTGTGATACACTAGAACAGGGGTGACCAACCTTTTGAATTAAAGGGCCAATTTTAAATTTTAATTTTGCTAGAGGGTCGCGTATAGTTTAGCGTCATTTTATACAGAATCAAATCTACTTAACGTTTTAAAGTTACTATGTAAAGTTTTTATATATTTGCTCAAATTTTTTGTAATAGATTTTTTTGTTGTAATTCCTTATGTAAACCATCGATTTATTGAAGACACGTCTTAAAGAAAGAAATGTAAAAAAGATATTCTTTTTGGAAACAAAGCTATATTAATTGGCGAAGTTTACCAATGTTGTATCGAATGTAATATTTAAGTTACCAAACATATTATTTTTTACCTTCTTGTTTCATTCAGAGTGACTTTGCTCAAGACTTTTCTGAATATTTTACGTTGTTTCCAACTCAAATTGCGAGTACTAAAAACAAAGTAAACGGAGAAAATTGGTATTATTTTTGCTTCACGTCTATATATTTTTAAAACTTCAGGTTAAAAGCGATTCTAACTTGTTAGTTATAAGGCGTGAATAGGATTTTAGAAAGTGCTATTTTGCATCTGAGGTGTCGCCTGTTACCATCTGGTAGGATCATAGTGAAGTGGTTACTTTACGTAAATATAGAATGAAGTAGAACTTGCCCTCGCTTCGGAAGAAAATAGGAAAACTCTCCAATTATCCATCTCGTCATAAAAGCTACAAACATGTACAATTGCGTCTAAAGTGTTTCAGTGGTTTAGGAGTTGTCATACTAATTTAAACTTGTTATCCTGTGGGAACAATGCCGTTTCCTGGAATAAAACCTATCCTATCCATTCTCGGATTTTAAACTTCCCTTATGCCAGTTGGCATAATGTTGAAAGTGGCATAGATTAAATTGTTTCATATAAATCTTTCCAGTGTTTTTTTGCTAGTGGTGAGGGGTTAGTGGCCAACCAAAATTTCGGAAGTTTAATGCCTCAGGTCTCCAACATGGCTTTACGCTATCTAACGCCATCAATCGGGACCGCTATCATTTTTTTTGCCACTTTTTTTTATACTGTAAGCGATCGAAAATGTTAAGCAACAGCAGGCGCGGTCTGTCGGAGGATGGGTGACCATTAGTGGCAAAAATGTCATGAACAATTCCGTGCTTCGGAGGGCACGTAAAGCTGTCGGTCCAGGTTGTTGTTGTTAGACAGCAATCGTTAAGCCATGTCGGAGGCCGTTGGGCGGAAAAATCTTTCGACACTTGGGCCACTAACCTCTCCACCAATGAGCATTAGAGCATCGTGAAGCTCGAACAGACAGAATAATAAATTTCTAAATATATTATGCCCATAGTATTTGTAAATACTTTTTTTTTCACTTAATCCTCAAAAGTGAAAAGACTGAATAATTTACTTCATCTTAGGAACACCCAGCTCATGTAATGAAAGCCAGAAGTGTACAGACACAATATTCACACATTCATTGATGCTAGAAACACAGTTTGCTTTGAGAGTGGCGATGTGTGGCAATTGATTGCGGCTAGGCCACTAAACGGCCACTAAAATGCTTTTTATTCAATAAACAAAGAAATTACGTATATTAAAGATGCTTTTATCGTCAAAGAAAACATTGTGACGAAACCTGGACTCGCAAGAGTTATATATAAAGTTCTCAAAATTGTGGATATCAATCCAGAAGTCCAGTTTGGTCACTCCTTACTTTGGGAGATCCGAGCCCGGAAGCGGGACAGTTATGGGTTGCGACGATGATGATGATAAGGGCACAGGAGAGAGTGTGTAGAAATTTACAAGACTTATTTCTTGCTTCCCTTGCTAAACTTACTAAAACCCCTGGTTGTGGTCTTTCTCTGTACAAATTTACATCTTAATCCATTTAACGGTTCTCGCGTAAAGGAAATCCAAATATCCTCGCAAAATTTCACTTTAATATTAGTAGGAAGTACGATTATAGCAAAATTTTCGTTAAGAGTTTCCGTTTGCAGGATAGGTAATAGACCCGTCGACTTGTTATTGTAAGACACTGTGCGCTTCCAAGCACGTATTCATCGTTCTATTTACTTGAGCGTGTACTGTACATATATAATCGGTGATAGTCTATTGGTTAAGAATTCGACCTCCTACTCTGGGGGCCCGGGTTTGAATCCCATGACACGCACTTCTGATTTTTCTGAGTTATGTGCGTTTTAAGTATTATATGTCACTCACTATAACGATGAAGGTAAACATCGTGAGGACACCTGCATGCCAGGGAGTTTGCAAAGCTCAAAGGTGCGTGAAGTCTGCCAATCCGCACTTGGCCAGCGTTGCGGACTATGTCCTTAACCTTATCATTCAGAGAAGAGACCTGTGCTCAATAGTGGGCCGTGATGGATTGAGGTGTACTATATATCTTTGTATTTCTATGTCCGATTCACAAATCGATTCATGTACGATTGCGTGCGTGTCAGTCGAAGTTAAGTTGTAAATGGCTTCATTTTTCATAATTATTGACCGCGCCCATTGGCGTTTTGATTTCAATTCGATAATTGAACGGGATGAATTAGTATTTGAGTTAATATCCATATTGCATGTTATGGTTTACAGGTTATACTATTTTATTTATTTGAGAAGAAAAAATATTTTTTTTTGTTGTAAGAACCGATTCAAGTCAGCTGCTTGTCGGTAGAGATTCGAATAAGACGTTTTTTTATAAATAATAGTATTATTCAATATTATAATATAATTTAGAGTACTCTATTTACATTTACAGGGTGTTGTAAGAAGCGATTCAAGTCAGCTGCTTATCGGTAGAGATTCGAATAAGACGTGATTTTTTATAATCAATAGTATTATTCAATATTAGATTATAATTTAGAGTACTCTATTTACATTTGCAGGTTGTTGTAAGAAAGCGATTCAAGTCAGCTGCTTATCGGTAGAGATTCGAATAAGACGTGAATTTTTGTAATCAATAGTATAATTCAATATTATAATATAATTTAGAGTTCACTATTTACATTTACAGGTTGTTGTAAGAAGCAATTCAGGAGACCTGCTTGTCGGTAGAGATTCGAATAAGACGTGAATTTTTGTAATCAATAGTATTATTCAATATTATAATATGCCCTTGCGTCTCTCCGGAAAAACCAGTTAATAGGAAAAATCCTTCTAATGTCGTATAAAAAATATTTATTAATATTACTTGTATTTTTAACTTCTCGTTAAGCCCGCCTATCTAATTATGGAATCTTTTGCTTGAGTTGCGCTTTAACACCGACTTCTTTTGGCCGACATCACATCAGTGATGCCCCAGTATTTTTGATGCGTTTAGACGACGATGACAACTTGCCGTGTGGTATTTTGTCTAGTCATTTTCGGCTATTCCGGTAAAAAATGTTGATAGTCATATCTGGATGGTCTACTGCCATCTGGATCATCTGCGTGAGTGGTTAAGAATGAATTCTTTTTGTTTGGAAGACGAGCTTTTTCCCCGGTTACGTTCGCATAATATATCCTTCTCCACTTCACAACGCCTTAAACACCTCATCTAATCCTCCTTCAAATGTGTTCTTTACAAATCTACCACCTATCTTCACCCCACACAGTCAACATCTCATCTAGTGCGTGACAACAAATCGTCACGCTTAAATCATGACAATTTCTACCCCCTCAAAATTATCCTCTATTTTTACCCTCTCAAGACTTTTTTCGCGAAAAAGACTAACCATATTTTCCTCATGTTCTATTCTACCTCAGTACCAAGTTTAATCAAAATAAATTTAGTATTTTAGCTGTGAAAAACTTACAGAAAAACAGACAAAGTTACATTTCACAAAAATAACATTCCTAAGTATTAGAAGAAAACCGGTAGTCTATTCGAAAATTAGGAAAGAAAAGAACAGCTGATGTCTTTTGGATGGAAAAAAGTAAGTAAATTCATTCTCAAGCAATTACACACCTGATCATGTATTAACTCTGCTAGCAGCATGACGCCTATATTTTAATAGCTTCATTATGGCCCTGATCGTTGTACTGAAATAATGAGCATTAAGTATTGAAGAATTATGGGCGAGTTTAAGTGTACTTTAAGCCTCTACTATTCTAAGTAGTAACTTGTTCTCGATAATAAATACCTAATTAAATAATACAAAAGAATATAACGAGAACTATTAGTCAAAATATCTTTTATTAAATAGGTATTGGTTTTATATTTAAAAAAATCGAATTTTAATAATTTTTATCAGAATTTCTAGTTTACCAATATATTATCAAGGTGTACACAGCAATCCGTAAATACTATCCCACCGTTGGGCTAAGTCTCCTTACACTATAGCTGTAAATTACTTTTTTTTAATAGCCTGAAGGGCTGATGAACAAGCATACTGGCCATCTGGTGGTAAGTGATCACGAGGGAGGAAGGGTCACCGTGGCTACGACTGCCCGAAGAAGAGCTCTTTTTAAACCCTTTTTGAAGAACCCCATGTACAGAAGCACATTAAGAAACTTGATTTAACGGTCATCTATTCAATCAGTGACCATGCTAAAAATCCCAGACCAGACTGTCACCCTTCATACACAGTAACTTAACACAAAAATATAAAATATTTGAATCTAGGAACAAAAAATATTATTTTACAAAATCTAATCTGTTTCTCTATCAACTAGTTTTCAGTCGAAATTGAGTTGGAAATAGCTTCATTTTTATACAATCCCGCCCATCAGAGCTTTGAATCCAATTCGACAATCAGCTGTACTTGATTATGTGTTAATATTAGTATCGCATGTACCAGGACTGTTAAATGTGCTTAATACCTTTTCCATAATAATTTTGTTTTGTTATCACAATAGGAACAGGAGTAATACATGATTTACGACTAATGTTTTACTTTGTAACGTTGGCAAATCCCTTTACTGTTATTGTATTAGATATGTATTTAAAGGTGAAATTTTTACGTCCAACAGACAACATTGAATTGCTACGTCAGTTATCATAAATATATAGATTAACTAGAAACACACCTTTGCAATACCTAATTAATTACCAGACAAAATTAGTTATTGTAACATAAGTGTGACAGAGTATGTGTGACATATGGTATCGTGGTCTTATTTATAGATATTGATGTCCTCTATAAAACTGTAGTACTTTGCTCTAATGACAATAATTTCCGCAGCGTTTACACACGTTGGGCTACATTATCGACGTTTTCATACGGACCCCTAACGTTTTTGAGAATGTGTTATAGCTTATGTTCATCAGGACGTAGGATTGTTATGGTAATAGAATTTTTCAAATCGGTCTAATAGTTACGTTGCCTATACTCTGCAAACGACCAAAAAATCAAGTCTTTCTTATTTATAACATTAGCTTATGCTAATACATCTATTTGTATGACCAATTCCGATAATTGCAACAATATGCTATAATGCCTGTATTAGCTAAATCGTATGGCATAACGTTATTGTTAACTACACCATACGTCTTAACGCCTGCAATAACTTTCTGTGCATGTCATTAGGCCATTCCTAGCTACGCCGTACGTAACGATGCCAGAAATAACTGCAACACACGCCTTAATGCCAGTAATTGCTATATATTACAACGTCGTACACTATGATGCCAAAAATACTTACAGGCTACATCTTTACGCGAGTTTTAACTATACCGTAACTCATAACGCCATTGTTGGCTACGCCATACACTGCCGTGCCAGAAATAGTTACGCCATTCACCCAACGCCACTATTAGGAGTTCAGTCGGGTGATGAATGGTTTGTAAATAACTTTTTAATTGTTTGTTTTGTTTAAATTAAAATGTTAAATTGGTATTAAATTAGATGGTACGAGTAGTGTTTTTTTTAATGTCAAATATGAGTATCCATTGTTTTATATATGTATTTTGTTTTTATTCATTGATGGTCGCGGCCGTTCTAGGATGCCAGCCCTATACTAAGTTTTACCATTAGGTAAGCCGCATATTACAATGCTCTTGTTAGCTACGCCACATACTACGATGTTACGAGTAGAAGTTACATCGTAGGCCCCAACACCAGTATTAATTACCGTGTCATAACATTATTGTTAACTATGCTATATACTACGACGTTTGAAATAGCTACGCCAAAACATCAGTATTAATCATACTTTATGTGTCAATGCCATTGCTAGCTACGCCATACGCTACAATGCCAGTACGGGCTACGTTATAGTCTCTGACGTTCGTCGACTCTTACTATAATTCCTCAGTGAAAGTACGCCGTAGTCATATACACCTTGACTACAACTGTATCTCATTACTAGAACTACGCCGTAGTCTATTGTACGATGTACGAAACGATGACATACGACGAAATACGGCAGAACTATTTGTTTTTAAAATGATATCGTCGTGAACACTAACTTTGCAGAAATATATATATATTATATGTATATAGGAACTATTATTGTCGAGGATACTAAATTGTTTAAATGTAAACGAATATTCAGGATTTGTTTTTTATGATACTTATGTATTTTTATTATTATACATATTGAAATAAAAATGAAAAAAAAAGATACTACTGTGTCACGTGACGGAATCTACACTGAGATGAGACCTTAGCAACATGTTTCCTCATAATGAATTTTGAAAGATTTTTTTTAGTTAAAACGGAAAGTTAATGAGTTGTTACGTTAACTACGTTATCATACATTACGCGTGGCCTGACTTTTAATTCTAGAACTCAGGTGTTGGCAAACCGCTGCCACATGAGCCTGTACGCAACAGACAGACCTCATTTATTCGACAACACAAGAAATGTGACATTTGTGGCCCTCATATAAGAAAAGGTTTCCGACCCATGCCGTGCCGACGCAAAAACGGACTGGTCACCTGATTTTAATGACTCAAGGACACAACCACGTACTTAGAAGATACATCTTCTCCATCATTATATATGACGATCATAACCATTAATAAATATAATTAACGACTAAATAAATTATTTAAAGGTTAACATTTCAGTTGAGCGAATAATTTATTCATGCCCAGCTGAAGTAATTACAGAATATTTTGGAGTAACACGTAAACATGCCGTTCATTAATCATTTTAAGGTACAGATTGTTATGTAATGTAAACATGTTTTTATATACCTGAATAATTGCGTCAATCTAAAATTCAATAGAAAAATATATGCCAATTAAACAAAATAATGTATATGTGTAGGGTGCTATAAAATCCGTGATATTTCAGCATAACAAAAAGACAAATACGTAAGGTTTATTAAAATACTAGCTGTAACCGCAGCTTCGCTTACAGACATACATTATTTTTTTATTAACAATGGATCAAAAATCCATTACAAACTTTTATCCCGTATCCCAAGGGAAATCTGGTATAACTAGGGATTCCTAAATGATAAGCATTTCTCGAGATTCAAAGTCATTCCAAAATAAATACTACATATATGTACATGTGTATATGTATTGAGAGGCATTTTAGTACAAAATTTCACCCCCTTTTCTATCCTTTATATGATGAAATTAAAGAAACGCTGAATTTATATTGAAGGTACTATATTATGGATACATAAATTTCAAATTCAAAGCAAACACATACACGTGTCTGTCTGTCCGGGGGTTTTCACGTGATGCGCGTTCAGACAGACAGAAAGACAGACAATAATTCCAAAAAAATATTTTCGTGCTCTATCTCGATATTAGTCACCCTAATCAAAATTTTGGAAAAATATTCAACTGTACATTGAACACTGACACTAAGTTTTATTATAGTATAGATTTAAAAACACAACCCTTGATTATAAAAACCTAATAAGAAGAAAAACATACAATTTCGAAACTGTATTTTTAACCGTTGAGGAGTTTCCGTATCTGGAGCCAATTCTAAACTTAGTATCAGGTTATGCTTATCATAAAAATGCATTGTCATGAGGATGGAAACTTTATGCAAAATTTCAGCTCTGTAGTATAAGAGGAAGTGGGTCTAATTAAGCAAGCAAGATTTGACCCGAACACTTAACAAACTAATACACAAAAATACACTGCGTATTAAATATAAGATTGTAAAAAATGCAAGAATTCTATTTCAGATAAAGTAAGTAGTCAGCCAGTTAATAAAAGAAAAAAAAATAGTAGTAAGCTGTTTTATGTATGGTTCAGGTGGGATCGATGTCAAGTATTAACTTATTCCACGTAAAAAAATGTGACACAATAAAAATGTTGTGACATTTTGTTGTTGTTGTGACAAAAAAAAAATTGTGACATTTTTTTTCTACCTATTAATACTTTGGGACAATATCCGTTGTCTTTGAGTATTATTTCAATGCGTAATTCCACACTGAATTAATAACCTTATAATACAATTTATTTACTGCACATTCAAGTTCTGAAATATTGTTACAGAAACTAAAGGATAAAAAAACATGAGAAAATAATCTTTCATTCTTTTTCACGATTCAGGTGAGTTAGGATTTTATCATAGATGTAGTAAAAGTAGCATTACTATTACATACTAACGTACAAGAGAATGTCCATATCACTAATGTGTTCCGTTGTTTGGAAATGATATCACTGCACAGCATAGAGACGTTACTTAGTCGTCGACTAGCTCTTGGATGCATATGATTTCCTACATATTTGAACAACTCAAAGTATTAGTAACTTTAAAGTAGTTGTATGTTGACATCCTGCAATCATTCACACAACACGCCGAAATAAAGGAATAAATAAGTCTACATCGGTAAATAACTACATATATAATATACATCGCATCGCAAAATAATTGACATCCGCCATGTTTAATTGTTCGTCTACATTGCCTAGCAACCACATAACAAGTATTACTTTTAGCGCTATGGTTTGGAATCGTACGTAAAACACCATACTTATTAGTTACGCACTTATAGTATTAATTTCAAGGGATACCTTGAAATTAAAGAAAATCATCACATCAAAACATCTCCCGTGTTTGCTCTGTATAGCTTCTCTCGTACGATAGTACATTGTATCGAGATAAGCATTACTTACAATATTGCGTTGTATTAAAATTCAAACGAATGGCTTTTGTCAGTTGTCAGATTTTGAAATTAGCAGCAAGGATCTACAGGTGCTGCTGATCCCGGCGTCACGTCTGCGTCACGACGGTTGTTGGAATGGCTGGCAACTACTGCCAGTCTACCCGCGAACTCCGTGATGAGCGGACGCGGTTACTCGTCCGCGCGGGAGGCATCCGTTAAATTACGACAAAATGAAAAATGAGTTTCAGTTACGAAGTACACTGTGAAGTGCGGCAATGAAAATATCACTTACATTCGTGTTTACACAAATTGCATGTTAATGTTCAACGAGCAATACACGTGAACCAATCATAAGTGGAAAAATAATTAAGTGTGTGATTACTATAAAGTGTACATATTTCTGTAAGTGAAAAACATTTTCGGACCCACTTCAGTTATTTGGAATGTGTTATTAGCTGTTAATTGTGGAAAATCTGCGGCTTCTCACAATGTAAGTAAGATAAGTGTTAAATTAATATAATGAGGTGCATAGTCACTTTTAAGACAGTTTCTTATAAGAAATAGAAAGAATTTATTTTTTAATAATTAATTATAACATGACTAATAGACTTTCTTTAAGGATATTGTGTTTATATTTAATGAATTTTGACAATATGTATTTTGAATATTTAAAAAAAACTACTGAAAATAATTGTCACACGTCTGACAAATCTGACTTTTGTGTGTGTTTCTTAAGAGTGTAACAAGAAAAAAACATTGGTTGTGGCATGTAAATTATTATTTGTGGAACATATGGTTACGGTAAATAGGATGCATTTGCTTCAACTTTAAAACTATAATAAATTATTTTACTGAATTCATTACATAATTTTGGCTTAGACCATTTAGTTTTATTGTAAAACAAGGGTTTTCTTACGCTACGGCATTCTAAGAAGTCCGACAAGACGGATGGTAGACCCTTGTTCAATTACTGCAAATAATCTATCGAGAAAGATTGAGTACTATTCGAAAAGAACTTACCTAGCTAAGCCCCAAGACTTTCGAATTAACGACAGCCATCTAATAACAAAGTGTGGTAAAAATGGCCGCAAAAGAACTATGCCTTATTCGTTCACCAATCCAACTCCTGAATACGCTTTGTTCGTTGATCACATACAATTGTCATTAGCCCTTGGGATAATGCTACCATATACAAAGGACTGATAACCAACAGTTTCTTCGAAGACTCGAGTTCTCAGGCAATTAACTATATAGCTATATCTTTATCTTTAAAATGAATAATTAGCAAGTAATCATTATGATAAGTTTATAATTATAAGCAAGTAATTATTGGTTGTAAGGTTAAAATAAGCATGGGGTAAATGGGTAATTATCGATTGTGTGTAAAGTCTACATGACTTCTAAATAAGAAATGCTCTATAAAATTTGGTCCAATACAAATTATTAGGTACTTATTTTACTCTGTTGCCAATTTGACCCTACATTTAGCATTTTCACGACACCTTACGTCCGTTCATAGTGCTTCGGAAGGTTGATAGTGCCTCTGAAGGGGTCTGCGGTCGATATCCGGCCGGGGAGACATTTATCACAAAAAAATTGCTCTTGGGTCGTTGGATGCTTGTGATATGTGCGAGGCAGAAAATCCTCCGAACACATTATACCTTCTAATGCGATCTGTCAGTATGATTACAAATTCGGAATCTAGTTAGCGACGAACTCTATAAAAAACTTATTTTCGATTGTCATATTCCTGTGTCTTTTAATTTTTAACTGATTTTTTATTACGTGAAAATAAAAACTTGTGGCTGGGATAATATTTAGCGACCTGTATCTGCTTTGTACGTGCTATCTGTTACTGAAAGTAATACTTTAATATTGTGGTATATCCCCAGTAGTATAAGCCACAAAAATTTTCACGTCATACAGTTGCGTTTTTGGCGTAGTCACAAAATATTCGATATTACATATTGAAGGATAATAATATTACAACAAGATGTGTTTTTATATAAATTTCTAACATTCATGGAAGATACTAAGCATGCATCGCGCCCTATCACTAGACGGCATACTTGCAAAGCCTTCGTGCATTAGCGCGATTTGGATTGATATCTTAGATCTGCTGGCTTACTGTGTAAGTGTTTGATTAATTAAGTCATTAATTATTATTATTCCTTATTCTTATGACGTATAGCTCGGAAAATGTAAAAGATAAATTTCATTGTTTTGCCAATTTCTAAACTTTTGTTTTCCTATTTGCAAACTAATAGACATTTAGACAACTTATAGAAATTCAGACTAAGTGCCCCAAGCACTGTTTTGATGATTTGATGGTTTATTTCTAGCATGGGGCGTCTAGATTCCATTCCTACACGCAAGATGCGTTTACAAAGATTTATAATGTTTAGGGTGTATTAAATTGAATCACTTGTTTTGCGGGATCTCCGTCTCTGAAAGTAAATTGGCTGTGCTGGTTGACTTTGCTGAAGAACGACTACGGTTATGGCAACAGGTCTTTCTTTCTGGAGGTGACTGGCACAGACCTCCCGACCTCTTGATAGGTGCTAAAATATTCTCTGTCATTCTTCATCTTGAACCGAGAAATATTTTATGTGTCTCGGCTGCAGTATTAGAGAACCAGGGCTAGTCTTTTCTTCCTCCCTCAATCTTCCTTCTCTTCTTCCCAATCTTTAATCACCTTCCTTCCCATTCTTCTTCTGTTACCTTTCTCCGTGTTTGCAGATGTTGGTACAAGCGAATCTACAATTTACTTCTTGGGTACAAGTTTTGTCAATTTGATGAAATAAAATGAGATAGGTACATTAGGTACTCCTTCGTGGTGTTCATATTTTTAGTCAATGGTAGTAACACTTAATCTTTTACCATTATAATATACAGTTTTTGCACATTGCACTTACATAAATTAATACTCTGGATACATAGGATTGCCAACCGTCTTGTTTTCCCAGGACATATCCAGCATTTTCGATTGTCTTTGCAGTCCTGGATATTTTACGCATCATCCTGACTTTTTAAAGAGTTCTTTTTAGGACCTATGTTTTAAAAATGGCTTGATGAGGGGTCTTCCATTATTTTTCGCTAATTAAGTAAATAAATTTTAGTTGAACAGTTTGATAAAAAAGTGTGATATGTATTAGTTTTTTTACAGACAATATAATTAGTTAATTTTCAGTGCAATATAATTAAGTTCCTGTTCTTATACATATAAAGGTTTTTAACCAAAATACCCTCGTATTTCTATCTTCAAGATCGGGATTTCAAACTTTGAAGATGGCAACCTAATGTATACAAAATAATACTAACTACTTAGTAATTATTGTACAGATAATGGTAGTAAACACCTAGAAATCTAACCACATTGAAGATACTTGTCTTTTACAAGTACCTACTTTAGATAACAGATTACGCGCCGTATGTTATTATTATGTTCGTACGTAAAGTAGGTAACTTCCCTAACAATATTATTTTCTGACTAGAAACTGCTCTCACTTTGCTTCGGAAGAACCAGTTATTGTGGGCATAAATGTATAATTTCGTCTAAATTATTTCAGTGCCTCAGAGGTGCCATAATAATTTTAACTGTTATCGCGCAGGAAAAACCCGTTTCCTGAGAACCTATTCTATGAAAAATGTCTGATTTTAAACTACAATTATGCCAAGTTTTATCTAAATCTAATCTAAGACTAGAAGTTTAGAAGTTTCGCGTAAAGCTTGAATAGACAATAAATAAAAAAAACATTTCTATATCAATGACAGAGCCTCTCTAGGTACTGGCTTAGGCATTTTAATGTTTCCAAAATAAAACAAAGAACAGAATTTACCTCGTAACAGCTCTATTATTAGAATAGAACTAGAAATTGCTCTCGTTTCGCTTCGGAAGAAGATGAAAACTATACAATAATCCTTCTGGTCATGTAAGCGACACGCATCGACAATCGTGTCTAAAGTGG
>DWJZ01006410.1:0-13060 GCA_018249125.1 Asbolis capucinus
AGTTTTCATAGGAAAATGTAACATTTTCGAAAATATTCCATATCCTATTTTCATCAGGAATACCGTAGAATTTTAATGGTAAATTTTTCAAATCGGCTCAGTAGTTTCGGAGCCTATTCTCATCAAACATACAAACAATCAAATCTTTCCCCTTTATAATATTAGTATAGATGACTACTACAGGACAGCGAATTTTACTAATATTTCAACAACAAGTCTAAACCAATCCACAATAAATATATTTGACTTTGACGTCCAGTTTCTTCTCCCACTCCATTACTCTCCTCACACTTCTGTTACCCACACTAAATCATTTTAGAAGCTGAGGCCCAATTGTGTCATTAACTCTCTTGCTCCATCGATGTACTTCTTCGTTGTCTTACCTGAGTTTGGGGTTCGTTTCCTTCGTGGCAGGCAACGAGCTCTTAATATATGTTGCAAATATCCATGGACGGCGATTATTTTTTTACGTACAATAAGTGGCTGACATCGATTCCTGATAGAAAGCAGTGTTGATGTCTAAGATGTTGAGTGCACTAACTTAGTAAATTCCTATTCAATCTTCTCTTGAAGACTCCTACATCATCTGCGGCGGGACACTGACGTAGGCAAGTTATTCCAATTCGTGAGTTCACTTAACAACTTTTTTGTCTCATACCGTCTGTTCTAACGTCCTTCTGTCCGTCAGGTGATACCATCGAATCATTTTCCTGCTTATAACATAAAAAAGAAAAAAAAACGGAAGCAACAGCCACAAATAAACTAACATTTTCATTATTAAGGATAAATATACCAAAATAAGAATGTGTTTACAGAGCTATCAATAGTTGCTTCCAACAATAGCATTACAAAGAAAAATATCTTGAAACGCAGATAGTCTCGGCGGCAGAATGAGTTGCCCTTAGTTTAAGGGTGTGAGGCGGTCGAAATTCAGCTTTGGGACTGATCTATGTTAGGAGAGGAAGCGGTTTGGAAAAATTGCGTTGCTTAAAATAGTACCTGTCTGTTTTTAGTTTCGATATAGCTAAGGGTGGTGAAAAGTAATTATTTTAAAACACTAATATTATAAATGCGAAAGTTTATGAGGATGTACAGTTAGATGTTTTTTTCTCCCTCACACAAAAACTACCGAACGGATTTAAATGAAATTTGACACAGAGATAGATTAAAGTTTGGAATAATACACAGGCTGCTTCTTATCCATATCGCGGGTGAAGCCACGAGTGTCAATAACTACTTCATATACTTTTTTTATTTGTAAACCAATTTAAATCAAACAATGTTACCACAATACATCAGTGACATCTGAAGTTGATTCACTGTATCCGAGATCAGTACGCAATAACTCACAGACAAACTAAATACTTCTAAAAGTCATTTATTTATTTACTAACACTGTGCCTGCCAGGAAGAAACTAACCCACGCACTAAGAAGGGAAAAAATAACATTGCTGAAGTCATAATAACGCCACAAACTGACCCCAGACAATCCAGCAACTTATCGCTTCAGGATAAGCAAGAGAATAATGTGTGAATTATGGCTGAAGGACGCGAAGAAAAAGAGAACTGGCTAGCCACTAGTCAGAACAAACTGAATCTTTTAGCGGCTACTTTAAACAAGTGGGTGGTAGCCAGCCAGACGAGCTTTACAAAAAGATAATCCTTCCGCCAAGCCACCACTGAGCAGCTGACTTCTCCCGCCTCTTACGACATCCTGGTCCGTCAACATGGGACTGGATATTCTGAAATACCACAATACCGCCATAATGTCACTTGACCATCAGTTAACCCATCTAAGCATTTATCAGATTACAACATAAAAGAGACATAAAAATCACTCATTACTGTTATAATTCGCTAATGCTTACAAATTGTCCCGCAGCACTGAGGAGCCCAGTTAGATGGGACTCTCCCGCTCTGCCATAAATCTTAGAACCCTCGGCCGCCACCCGATTCTCCCAAAATATCTATAAATACGTTCCTCCACCTACATATTTCAAATATTAACAGGGTGGCCGAAGTCGGGTGAGTGAGTAGCTTCTTCACGTTCGATGTGTAAAAAGTATTTGCGGCTTGAAAATGTTCATGACTGTTTTTAGTTTTGAAAGAAATAGTTTAGTTAAAAATGAATATATTATACGAAAGATATATTTAGATTGCAATAATGATGATGAGAACAAAGCCGTATTCTGATGTTCTGAGGGTTGAAGGTCCAGAACAAACTTTTCTGTGATGGGCAGGAATGTTTGTTCTGTGCCTATGTGTGATAAATATATCTATATAAATATGTATGTTTATCGGTTGTCTGGTCACTATAGTATAAACTGACGCTTTGTTTGGGGTCAGATGGCCGTGTGTGAGTTGTCTTAAGATTTTTATTATTTATCTAATTCCCGCTGTCATGAGTTTAAGAGAGAGAGAGAGAGAGTTGATTGCAAGCGATCGGCTGAGTTAAGCAAGATCAGGCGCAGTCGGAAAGTATAATCTCAACAGAGAACATTAAATACAAACTTACTTTAAACAAAACTACTTTTAAATTTCGAACGTAGTTTTTTACACCTACCGTCAGTAGGTACAGACACAAAAAAGTACCGTTATCAGCGCAATTACACTTAAAGTATTTATTATCTGTCTTGATTGACAGCTGAGAAACAAATAGCGCGAAAACTAAGTTGCAATTTTAAATTTCGAACAGACTTCTGCCTTATTACTCTTCTTTCAGACGATTATAAGTATTTTTAATTTCTTTTTCACTATCGATTGCAATACGAATGTAAACCGGAAGTGTGACTGGCTGGTGAAAGTTTTATTGAATTAGATTTGAATTTAGAACTTGACTGACAGAAAAAAAAAATACAAAAGCGTTCAGCAAACGTTTATACAGCTCCCGATTAGTCAGTTCTTAAATTAATTGCTTTTGAATCTTTTTTGATATCTATCTGTAACGAAAATTCGACGACACTTTTAATTCATATGTAAGTAAAACACAATGTTATTGTATATTTTATTTAAGTAAATATATCAGTGATAGCCTAGTGGTATGAATATTGATCTCGAACGTAAGGTCCGGGTTCAAATCATGTGCGCATTTTCAAAGTTATGTGCGTATCAGAAGTTGATTATAGCTTGCTGTGGTGAAGGAAAAATGGTGAGGACCAGCACTCCTGAATTATCCAGAAATTTCTCAAAGATGTTTGTCGCCACTTGGCCAGCGTGGAGGACATCTTTAATGGATTAGTGGGACAATATTATCAGGGAAACTTGCACTTCTTAGAGTTATCCAGAAATTTCTCAAAGATGTGTGAAGTCAGTCGCCACTTGACCAGCGTGGTGGACAATCTTACTGGATTAATACGACCATTATAAAGTATCATACCCGTGGAATAGTGGGCCAAACGAAATCCCGTAACAATATAGTCTTGTGGCGAATATTTCTAACACTTTATTAGAAAATCTAAAACTGTACGTAATATGCCCTTTTAAAGTCAGTTAAGAGTAGACAAGACTCCCAGCCAAGACCGTTTAGGGTTCCGCTAACGACCTCGGTGGTCAAAAGACATTTCACTGACAATTTAAAATATTAATTGACACTTAGGTCTCTTAGAGCTAATGAGTAAAGCTGTTAAATGCCTTACCATCATATCTTAGAGGAGTTTTGTTGTAGACATATTTATGCCTTACATCCGGTACAATATTATAAACACATATATTGAATTAAATCTAAAACAAGGTTTATTAAAAATATTTAAAAACACAGGCTTTAATTATAGATCCATAATACAAAGAAACACACAAAATTTTCTATCTGTATTGTTAACCGTTGAGGAGTTCCCTAGTCTGGAGCCAATCCTGATCGCAGTATCAGGTCATGCTAGTCATAAAAATGCATTGTCCCAGAATTAAGACTTTTTGCAAAATTTCCGCTCCGTAGTGTAAGGGAAGCGGGTTCAATTAAGCTTGCAAGATTTGACCCGTAACAAACTAATATACAAATAAACAGACATACACTGCAAATTAAATAAAGAAAACGTTCAGTTTTTTGCTAATACATTTTTATTTTTTAATTATTTTCGGATTCTTAAAGAATTGTGAACTCCACCGAAAACAATAAAATTTTAAAAATAGCCAATGAGTAAAAAAATGGTAATTTCTGTTGTAGCCACAATCAATTCCCAACATGCACTTTACTGAACAAGGGATAAACCTTACCGTCCTCTCAAAGTCCTCTTTATTCAACTCAGGACTCAGATTAATACCGCAAATCTTTTTACGTGACAATGAGCTACCTGGGTTCGATGGCTTCATGCCTCGTTTTGCATCAACCGGTATTTTTTATATAAGTTAATGCTTGACTACATTACCACCTGATGGTAAATGGTGATGTAGTCTTAGATGGTAACGCAGAACTTAGAAGAAGCCTATTCGCTCTTATCTTAAAGACGTCTATGTACATTATACACGAGCGGACACACCGACTTAGAATACCATTGTAGTTCTAAGCAGACGAGTACACAGATCTGTCCATGGACTTTAGCGCGTTATCGATCAAGACAGTAATAAAATACTCGAAATATCTCCAAGTACGGGGAAGAAAAATCAGAGAAGCAGTATTGCTGAAGAAGTCATCAAATGCTACAAGTGTTAAGTCTAATGCTGATCACATCTCTACTCGTATCATATTAATAACAAAGAAAATTTAATATTACAGCCCAACAATAAACAGCCGGCTAAATGTTTGACGCCAGTAAAACCCCACGAATGGGTCGGCAGGAATAACTTGTTCGTAAAAATTGCAAGCTTAGCTGACTGGACGGAATGGACATCCAATACACGAGAGAAACAGAACGTTACTTGTGAACAATATTAACTGCAAACGAAACTAATTCAAATTGATTTCTCAAGCGAACGAAACACGAAGGGAACAGACGATGCTGAGCAGGGGTCGGTAACTCGCGGCCGGCGGATCACATGCGGCCCATTTAAACGACGCTTGGCGTTTCTTGTGTACCTCCATAGGATACCATTAGAAATGTGGCCCTTAAATGTAAATTTATTCAAATCAAGAGTGATTAGGCTTTTGCTAAACTAGCGCGATTTACCACCTACATAGAACACTTCGCTGCGTCAGACAGGATTGTAGTCAAGCACGAATTTATTGAATATAAAAAAAATGTGGCCCGCATCCTAATAACATCTGTGACCCCCATATAAGAAAATGTTGCTGACCCATGATGCAGAATATCAAATATGTGAACAATATTAAAAGAAACGGTGTGATATAAAAGACACCTGCGGTTTCATAAAAAACTGAACATATCTAGAAATGCGATTCATTTTCATATTTCATTACGTTACGTTCCTAGTGATAAATGTTTAGTTTGATGTAGTGTTATTGTTTTGGAGGAGGCCTTGTATTGCCTTCTGCTTAATACATTTTTTGGAACGTCAGTTACAGACGAGGTCACAAAACTGTACATTTCACACTTGCTCGCCCGTGGCCTTGTCCGCGTGGTATTTTAATAAAAAATGTGTATATGTAATTCCATTCGATAATCTATCTCTGTGCCAAATTTCATTCGGATCCCTTCTGAAGTTTTTGCATGAACCAGGAATAAATATCTATCTATAGCGAAAAACTTTCGCATTCATAATATTAGTAGGATAAAAACACATGTCTAAAGTATCTGCAAATCTCATCTTACTGCCACACTCAGAGTTAATGGTTACTTAAACGATCTTTAGTAGTAAATTTATATAGAGATTCTATAGGTACTAAGAATCAATTTGAATTTGTGTAGAGATTCTATACTAAGAATTAATCTGATAAAGATGCGTTCCGAAGCATTTGACCACAGGGCTTTTTCAAGAAACTAGCATTCAATGGCACTAAGCTATCACATATGTACATTACATGATTTTATCTCACCCGCAGCAGCATTTTAACTTACATTTTTAATCAATGTTTTATCGATTTTATTAGTCTCGAATCCTTCTTCGCTGATGTATTGACTAAGCGTAAAATTATGAAAATGACGCGACAATAACTCAAAGTTCCTTCAGAACTTTCCTCTTGAATATTAAGATATCTTAAGCCCGTAACTGTCAACTGCTTTAAAATCAAATTTTGAAGCAATTCGCCGCGACTGGTACGTCTAAGCTGTATAGAAAATTATGGTAATATAGAGACGATGTCAACGCAATATTATAAAGAAGAAATAGTGTGAGGCGAAAAGGCTCTGAAACTACTGGACCGATTTCAATAATTCATAACTACTTTTTGGCAGTCAAATACCTACTGATGTCATAACTAAAATATCAACCCAAAACTAAGAGATATTGAAATAATACCATAGAAAGTTTTGTTTTTAATGTTATGAGTATTAACTTAAGGGAAAATTTCTCATATGGAATACCAGATACAGTTACGTTAAAATTATATTTAGCAGAATAAGGACTTATGGGCCAGTTAATAATAAGTGACTTTGACCATTCCTCACTACTGAGTATGGGTCTCTCCTCATCCTGAGTAGGCTTAAAACCCTGATAAGAAAGTATGAATGTTGTTCATTGTAATATTCTGATTTTCATTAAATGAACTCGATGTTCCTATGATAAAATAAAATATTTTCTCTTTGAGCTTAATAGACCTTAATAGAGAATAATAAATAATTAGCACAGATAAAAAATACAAAAGTACAAACACGTTCAATAAAAGCATTCAGAACGGACTCGACGCCGCGTTCACTAAATCAAGTAAAAAACATTATGGAACATGAGTTTATACTTACTGTGGAGTGAATAGAAAGCATTAGCTCAAACCTACTGAAATATGTCGACCCTTGGAAATACTTGCCGCTCCTACATTTTTCAAAGGATAGCTCTGAACTATATTGCTGTTAAACCCTTTTTACAGAGGTACATTTTCGTAAGGTAAGCTTTTAAGAGATTTTTAAACCTTAAATGTATTATGTATTTTTTTCATAATCCTGTATACTTTTTTTAAATTTACGAAAATTAATAAGAAATACTTTACTAATTACTTAAAGATTTTACTGTTAAATTAGTTATTTGTTGCAGTTTTAACACCACGCATATTTAAAAAGAATGATCAAACTCTATTGGTTTTCGAGATACGAGTAGATGCCTTGGAATGCCTGATATATGACAATAACATCACATACATACATACATATGTGTCTCATTGCCTCGTCTTTATAAGTCACTTGCCCGGCCACGGCAATAAAGAAAAACAGTATACAATGATCACGCATACTTTTTTTGGCATGTCAAAAGCAAGCAAAAAAAATCATAAATTTTAACTAATTAAAATTTAAAATGATGTATAAAAAAAATTATTTCTATGCTAACGATTAACAAAAAAATCTACCGCAGTTAACGTTACCGAAACGAAACGAGGACAGTTATTAAAAAATATAACTAGTTTCCAGGCAACTACAGCAAGGATATTACATAAAAATAACCAAACAAAGTCAAGTAGAACATAACTAAAATACAAATGAGTTCCAACTCCAATACGCCGACCGCGACGATCCCGCGGCGCGGCGGGAGCGCGAGATGGATATTTGAGAAACAACTAGTACTCGACTTGTGTTCATTTATGTTTCGTTTGTTTTGACAGCTTCTATAGCTATATCGGTTACAAACAAACTTATATTAGAAGCGCCGCTGATGTCCAAGTTCGTCTCTCAAATGTATCGACGAGAAAACCGTTATTTGGCCGTGTTACACCCTTATTTGGGCGTAACTTTTAAAGTTACAAGAGTTAAGCCTACGGCTGTTTACTTAGCAACCTTACTATTTGTCGTCAGCGATATGAACATTATAATATTTACAAGCTTTTATTTAACTTGCAGTGTATGTTTGAATATTTGTATATTAGTTTGTTACGGGTCAAATGTTGCAAATTTAGTTAGACCCACTTTCTCTTATACGACGGAGCTGAATTTTTGCATAGCTTTCATCCTGATGACAATGTATTTTTATGACTAGCATGACCTGATACTACATTCAATATTGACTCCAGACGAGGGAACACCTCAACGGTTAACAATATAGTTAGGAAATTTTGTGAGTTTCTTTGTATTATGGATCTATAATTAAACATTGTGTTATTAAATATTTTTAATAAACCTTATAACTTTTTTTCCTACCCAGCTGTCTTAGCCTAGTATTGGTTTGCTGTCTCCCCACTATACTCGTTACTTGTAAGAGATTCATAAAAGATCAACCAAGTTGTAGCGAAAACTATCATTAAATGTTGTTAAGGTGACATAAAATATTCCGACAATCAGGTTGGCCTCTTACTCCTCCAGTCCATTTTAGAGCAGCGTGGTGTAGTATGCTCTTGACCTTCCCCTGCCTTGACAGATGTATATAACGAGTAAATATTTCGTCTCAAGTCAGGGATGACATTTGTATCAACTTTGATACCGCTACTACTTACTAGTGCGGTATATTAAGACCCAAGTGTTTGTAAAAACCAATCGAATTAATTTTATTTTATTTTATTGCAGGTCTCACAGTGGGATAGTAACTAATGCAACGTTACGTGTTTTAATCAAACACCAATCAATAAAGCAGTGTATCAGTAGACGCAAAAATCAAATATCGAAATTCGTAAAAGTGGAAAAAACGAATTTAATTAGAAACTATGCTGTAAAACTAACCATTCGGGGTTTTTACCACCGTGCCTCTGAAATGGAATAGGATTCAGAATTCCATTGAACTGTGAACGGGTGCGGACCGTGAAAATCTAACTAAAAAGTTTGATGAAAATGCTTTTTTGCTTGTTCGCCGACAGTTACTCTATTCGTCCTCAATTTGTTTTTAAACCAATCATTCCAAATTTGAAATAAGCCATCGACAAATTTTGTTAAGTTTTACAAATTTTAACCAATGATATTGTTGGGTAGAAAGAAGATACCCGTATGTCGTCAGCGCGCTTAAATCGAGCCTGCTAAACTACACTAATTAGTGTAATTTTCATACAGTCGAATACTAGCAGCCGACGAGAGGTTCCGCGTGTTTTGTCAACAAAATTCAGAGTTATATGTGTATGTAAATACATATTTAATGTAAAAACTACTTCTTCCCAATAAAAATAGTTGTAGTTATTCCACACTACAAAAATCTTTCATCTTGTTAAGCATTTAGTAAATAAAGTTCTTAGGACAACATACATATACCAGACGAACCTTTTACTTTTATTATGGTGATCAAACACGGGCGCAGCAGGTGCGAATTAAACGATGAAATACTCATTTTATATTTTTATTATGAAACATATTATAATTAAAACTACTTAAAAGTAGGGTAAGACCAATGTCAGCTTCGGAAGGACTACGCTGAGAGTCGGGTTGCATTCCTAGTCTTGATTCCAGTTATTGTAAAATATCTTATCAATACGCGGCGATGTCTGTGTCTATTATATGTAGTTTTATCATTTATATGTGGTTAAATCTTACATCAAGCAATATATTTTTTACACCCAGATAGAGAACATATAAACAGATTTTGTTTCAGTACACCCAAAACAGATTTGCAAAAAAAACATTTCAAACTGGATCAAAACTGACACATGATGTACTATGTTAAAAGTTAGAATATCATAGGTTTAAACAAAAAACATTTGTTTTGCCACCAAGAACAAATCCTTCTCCGTTCATTAATTATGAAAAGAAAGAACTTTTTAAATTAAAAAATATAATATAACGAAAACATGAAACAAAACTACATCCACCGCAGCACTGTGTCAGCTTTCAAATTTCCCCCCTGTAAAATGTAGTGTAGGATGCGACCACGTGGAAGTCCATAATGGCTGTATCGTGTCATTATAGAAGTATCGTATCATTAAAGTAGTAACATTATAGTAGTATCGTATGATTAAAGTGATAACACCACACCCATTACAGTAGTACAAATACCTCGTTCAGTAGCCCTGGCTGGCAGACGTATTTTTTTCTGCTAGAGTTCCTATCTGTGACTGAAATTCAACCGTAAATAATTAAAAAATAAATTACTAATGTCAATATTAAAATTTTCAGTATCTGTCAAGTGCATAGTAGTGTGTGTAGTTTTTATTCAATTATTTACAGTATATCCAAGATTTTTTAAAGAGTAATAGTTCTCTCCACTCTTCCGTTGAAACTATGTTAAATTTCTTTATTCTCCGTCCGTGTAATATTCGTAAACAGGTGTAAGGGATTTGACTTCACGTATTAATTAATAGATCTTATAATTCTAAAATGAAAGTAACCTATGTTACTCCAGTGAAAATACCGTCAAGATCGGTTCCAGAAATTAGCCGAAACAAAGAGACAGCCAGACAAAAATGCTAAAAAAAATATTTTTATATGCATTTGCTTGATATGCATACACATGCATTTAGTAAAATGCGGTTATTTTAAAATTACAAAGAGACTCCATTTTTATTAATTTATATAGATGTGAGAACGTACTAAGAGACTTCTCGACTGAGGTGAAGGTGCGACAAGAACCAGTTAATGGCGGCACCCACTGTACCCAGGTACCTGTCAGATAACTGTCGATCGCGCCAGATTGCTGCGCTGTTCAATTATTAAAAATTTTTTTAGCTTAAACATTAAAACAAAACAAATTTAAATTTCTCGAAGAACATATTGTCTGTTCTATCTTCGTCAAGTAATAACTTAATGTTGAACTAAGACATAATAAAAAATATTTTTTTGTATATTTACTGTTTTCAAATAATTATTTTTAAAATTTAAAAGAATTTTATTTTTTACCCCGTTATGTTTGCTGCAAAATATATTTGTCTAATTTAAATCTGAAAGGAAGAATTTTGACTTTCGATGTTATTATAATATAGAGTATTAAGGAGATTGGAAATGTAATCTTTATATTAATACGTGTTGAAAAAACTTTGAATATATAAAAAAACACGCGGACAGAAGACTATGAAATTTAACACATGGTTGATGAGTTGATGCGTAACAACGCGCGCTGGGTGCGCCTACGTTTAAAAAAAATTACGCTGGAAATATATTTAATTAAAATATTACACACACCATGCATTGGACATGTTTAATGGACGGTTGAATTTCTCAATTATAATTAAACATCATTTATTTCGTCATAAATGAGTTAATGACAAAAAAATAAAAAAGTAAACAATACAACAAAAACTTAAAGTACATAGTATTATGACACATATAATTTTAGAACAATATTCGTCAATATATGTCTGTAGAGGATGTTTAGTTCTAAATAATGTAATTTCATCATCAGTAGTCTTAACAAAATGTAGATATAAAATTAATAAAATATGAATAGCGCAATAATGTAGAGAATAAATATTATTGGATAGCAAACATTTACTTCGTAAACATAATAATATGTAATGAGATCGCTGTCAAGAAATATGTAATGACCCTCTTTATTTTCATCGGTTTGAAATTGCGACGCAAATCTTTTGGACTATTATGGCCTGAAGTGGCGCCCTCTGGATAATCACCATCAGTGAAATTCAAAATGGGAATGTGGTTTTTATTTATTTTTATTTACATTTATTTATTTAAAATATGACTTAAAACTAAATTAAATTTAAACGAGGAACTCAGTGGACCGATTAAAAAAAATTGTCCAAAAGCGTAGGAAACGAAGAGTTTTATATTTTTTCGTTTTTTTCTTATATTTCTTTTAGTTCGTTATTAACTTCTTACTGGATGTACCGATTTTGACGATTATTTTTTATTCAAAACCGGTGCTTGTCATGAAGTCCCATTTAAATTTGAACGACGAACGTCGTATTACTCGTACTTGAGTTCTATTTAATTGGTTGTAGCTACGTTCACTACGATGTTCTCATTTTTGGTACTTGTCAAAATAAATTGAAAACGGATTTTTAACTGTAAAAGGGATTATAATAAATATGTATGTAATGGTGCAGCTTCCGAGAAATCCTACCTAACATTAACATAAACTTGAACACTAGAACCTTTAAAAATGTGTGTAACGTATAAAGAATTTATCTTTATTTTGGCATTAACCTGCCTGCAATTGGCGGCCAGTGAGTCCGGCGCGCTCGGAAAGGTCTTTGTAAGTTTTCAAAGTCCAATTTCGAGCATTTTTTTTTTGCATTACTACAACTCAAAGCATGCTTGTACAAAGAACCTATGCAATTAAAAAACGTTTTATTCCTTTGACGCTTTAACACCGCGTATGGAAATGAAGAATTACTAGAATATAACTAGCGTGGAATGAGAAAAGTTTCATTATCCATAGGAGCTTGTATTTCACAATGTTCAATTCATGTGTGTACGAGAAATATCGCGCCATTCAAAATAAGCTGGTAGAGCTAACGGAACAAATAAATGGGCATCCCCCTTAATGAAAATACTTGCTGCACTGCCTCCGTCGGTTATGCATCGGGAAGTGAATCAACAAGACCGGCGAAATAATATCGCTTGTGCTATTTCTCATCATAAAATATCCTGTTCATAACTTGAGCGACTTCAAATTGAAATGGTATGTTTACATAATCGATATGGTTTCTGCAATCAGTTATGGGCAGTGGGTGGACAGGCCATCTGGTGGTGAGTGGTCACATTAACAACACCAGACTGAGGTGTCACTGACGCGTTGCTTTCCAGGAAGGAAGCAATGGGCCCGCGCGGACGAGAAGGAAATAAGGAAAGTGGCGAATCGCTAATCCAACTGGAATTAATAACCACAGCAACTGACTCCAGGAACCAACAGGTGGCCCGTGTGCTCGTTTGCCTGCTTATGATATAAAAAAAAGAATAGAGTATTTTTAAGTCATTTAAAAACTCGAAAAAACTAATCTGAAGCAACAAAAATGGTAATAAATAAATAAATATAAATATCTTTGAACAACTCACACACGGCCATCTGAACCCAAACTAAGCGTTAGCTTGTGCTGTAGTGATGAGATAACTAATAAACATACATATATACTTTTAAACATATACTTAAATAGATATTTCTATTACACACCCAGACACACAGAACAAACATTCCTGCTCATCACAGAAAAGTTTGA
>DWJZ01006411.1:0-13058 GCA_018249125.1 Asbolis capucinus
TGACCTGGGTGGGAATCGAACCCACGACCACCGGTGTAGTAGTCAGGTTCACTAACCATTAGACCAACCGGCCTGTCTTTATCAGTTTTTACGTCGGCCTTTATCAGTTTTTACGTCCACTGAAACCTTTCCTAATTGTAGAACTCTTACAATGATGTATACCAGTGGTCGGCAACACGTGGCCCGTACGATATTGCGGTGTGGCCCGGGCAATGATCACCGATTACAATAATATCAAGTTGTATCAAGTACTTGAAAAAAATAAAAATCGCATTATTTTTATAAGTCAACATTGATTTATAAGTCAATTTAATCTACATATTTATGTATTCAATTGATTTAAATAACACATTTTATTAAATTAAGCTATAGCATTAAAACTCGTATTACGTTAGTTGTAAGGTAAAAAATCAATAAATAATTTTGTACCAATTGCCTTAAAATTAGAGAAAAAATAAATGTATTTAAAAATGCAAAATCTGTTTTTGAATGATATGTGGCCTGCACAATATTTTTTTAACATTTATGGCTCTCATATAAAATAAGGTTGTCGATCCATGATGTATACTAAGAACCTAGAACAAACCATCCCTTATCACTCAACTTACTATTCTAGAATCTTCCAATACATTGTTTATCAATAAGTACAAATCGGAAGTTCTAGGCGCAGGTAGTTACTTCTGTGACATTTCGAGTTACTCGCCTGAAGTATATGATTCAATTCAACTGGCACCCTGGTAACGTAGATTAGAAATTAATATCGAAAAACCTAATAGAATAAACGTTTAAATGTATGGAAAATTCGTTATATAATACCGGTGAACGAGTTAAAATGAACCTTTCCACACAGATAGATCACATCCTGCAAATGAACATAAGATTCATTTTATCCCGACTATAAGTTCCTTTAGGATAATGTGCACGTAATTATGTTAGGACATTTGATTTAATGCGTCTAGAAAACAAGCTAGTTTTTAATAACATAACGCGAGCGAAGCCGCGGACAGAAACTAGTACATTTGCTAACAATTACATGCCATATTGAACTTTAACAGGAAAATGTGTCTCTTGTCTGTTCTTAGAACACCTTTTCGTATCAAGTTGATATCGGTATGCAAGTTAAATGTCATTCTCCAAGGTCTGCGTTGGCACGTTGCCTTTCTTTCAAACACCTGTCTCTGTCTCTTACCTTAAATATGTTGTCATAGTGCCCACTTTATCAGTTGTGTGTTGTTTTGAATAACTGTACATACATATATATTCCCCTTATTTCGTTCTCTTCTTACGCATGTAAGAAATTTGGCTTTCTCTTCTTATGCATGTAAGAATTTTGTATGGTTATCGGACAACTGATATATGTACATATTTTAAATACATATTTAAATCGATATTTTTATTACACCTAGACATACAACAAACATTCCTGCTCGGCACAGTAAAGTTTGTTGGTGATCGAACAGTCAGGTTCACTTACCACGAGGCCAGCACGCCAGTATTTGTCAATCGATTCGTAAGGATTACGAAGGCTTCACAACCAATACTGATCTCGATGTAACACTAAACTGCCATCTAACCGCGGTCGTTTGTCACCAATGACTTGTGTTTTTGGAATAAGTATCTAAGAAATATATTATGTGTGTTTTTCAACGCGTTGCTTCGAATTAATTAGTATAAATTACCATGGCAAGTCAAGTGTGAAATAATAAATCATCGAATGACATATTGATTTTTTTATCGAGATGTGCCGACTATTTTTTTATCATAAATAAGTTAGCACTTGACTACGATCCCACCTGTTGGTAAGTGGCGATAAAGTCTTCCACAGTAAAGCTCACCAACTTCACTATTCACTCTTGACTTGAAGATATTTACATTGTAACCGAACGGGGTTACCAACGCAGGCAACTTATTCAAGTCATTCGCGGTACGGGTGATAAAAGACGAGGCGAGCGCGACATTCGTACTGGCGATGTTTACGACGAAAGGATGGATACCCGCCGTGCGTCGCCTCGATGATGATGGAATGGGGACTGGAGAATTAAATCATACAATTCCAGTGCATACTCTCCAAATTGTAGAAGAACTCTGTAGAAGACCGAGAGGCTGCCAACTCCGCGCCTGTGCTCGAGGCTTTGGAAATTGGATAAGACTATGACTTTGGCCTACTGACTAGCCGATTAGTCGGCTGTAATCGGTTTTGCGGACTAGTTTATTCAGCGACTACGGTAGTGGCTTTTTATGATATTTACTTGGCACATCTCTAGTTTTCATGCTTTCATATTGAAATATCGTTTGGTTCGTTTCAAATCTTACAATCGGAATTAAAATCAATTCGCCTAATGGCGTTGAAATGTTATCAGTATATTTCTTCATTGACAATAAAAATCCATTTTTATGATAAGTAGGAAACGATACCTGGAAAGACTTTATCCAGTAAAAGAAATTAGAATAGATTTTATCCCGGTTCCTTTGGGATCATTTCAACATTTTAAGTTTGGATTGGTTCCTTGACGCACTTATCGATAAACGGATTTATAAGAAACTTAGCACACAGATTTTAGACTGGGGTAACACATAGGCTTTTTTACAACACATAACGCGGGTGAAGCCGGTGACAAACACTAGTGTATCAATGTAACTAAACTATAGGAATTCACTTACACTTTCATAACACGACGTTAGCCGTTTTGTTACTCGTAAGAGAAGAAAATAGAAGTGACAATAATTATAATGTCATCAAAGCCCGCAAATGATGCTAAAATCGTGTTTTAAATTACTTCATTGGTGATCATCTGGGAAATTATATGATGCTGTGTTAATGTATCTAGAAATTATTGGGAAAGTTTGTGATATTACTATGGTGAATGATGTTCTATGGCGTTTATCAAATCTATGTAATATATACTTAGCGTGCAAGCAATTGAAGCAAGTTGAAAAAAGTAGCCTACACTATAAAATGTGTATTTGCTTTCATTGTGTCCTGGCCTTGAGACAAATGACTTTTCTCTTACCGTTTACGCCAAAACGCTAGTTCAAAAACGTATAGGAATGATATTCGGATATAGAAAAATATCCCAATTTTTTCGCAATTAACGTCTTTCCCATACATTTTTGGATTTTTGGATAAGAGAAAATAAATTTGTCTAACGCCGTTCAGTAGTATTTGCGTGAACGAGGGACAAAAATCCATACATTCATCCAATCCTCACAAACTTTCGCGTTTATTGTTAGCAGGATATTTTGTAGGTATTAAGCTGAGGAGTTTTATTAACAGTTTTTTCTCCTCAATAAATCTCGTTTCAGAAACAATGTCCCAAGACGTTAATAAGAATATAACAAACAACACAGAAATAAATGAAATTTGAATCTGTAAAAGACATTACTACTAACACAACCATGCCATTTAGGAAGCTAACTTATCTGTAATGACAGGCCTTTCCCAAATTATCAGGTGACAATAATCCGAAAACCTGAAAAGACCAATACGAAATAGGCATATCGATAGGCGACATGCTTAGCCCACGTAAATATTTCTGTCACCGCCCTATAAGTCGAAAATAATTCAGCAGCGGTAGCTGACCATTGTCTCCGGTTCGATCTTGCGTCAGTTGTGGCTTGAGCTCAGTCACGAGAGCCAGAAAATACACGCTCACGAAGATATGTTTAACAGCACCCGTATTATAGCTGACAAAATGGCGGATATCTACTTATTATTTCTTTGCGCTATTGTAACAAAATATCGGTCAAGTGAGTGTTGGGCTTGGGCTACGCGAAGTGCAGCTTTGTATTTGCAGATTTTAAATTGTCTGTTTGACTGGCAACACCTTTTGATATTAAAGACGTAAAGCGTATAGTAATACGTAAAGCAACTTTTTGTAGTCCTTTTTACGAACATTACGTGGACGGAGGTGTATAAAATGGCACAGTTAAAGTTTTGATAGAAAAAGCAACGCAGAAAACAACTATCTAATTTAATAATGGATAGGAAAAAATCAATAACAAAAACAACTCACACTACCGTACATTAAACACACACTTTCCTTAGCCAATATCAGTGAAGCTGATAACAAAACAACCCTATGACTTTACATTACGGTTGAAATTCCACCGCATAGAGGATCTATCGTCTATATAAACAGGTAAACTGACAAACTGGTAAGCTGATGGTAAGAGATCACCGCTGTCCATCCACATTACAGACCCAAGGTTGTCTCCAATGTAACCCGCCAAAAATGAATTACAGAATAAGATTGAAATGACTTAAAACATGTAAGCAACCGGCATTAAGGACGACATCAATCGAAAATAGCCGATCAGGACAGGCGACAGCAGAAGAATCAGAAGGAGAACTAAAAAATGACGAGATAGAAGTGTATCTACTGAAAGAAGAAGATATACTTAAGGTTGATTTACGTAACTGTGGCCTGTGCGTCAATTTGTCCTTAAAGTAAAATACAAAACTCATTTACAGTAAATACGTACGAGGCTTCGGGCATGAGTGGCTATCGTAAGCTGTACGATATTAAATTTATAGACGTTTGTGCACTACAGGGGTTTGCATTGCATTGGCCGCGCTGTTGAACTCACTATTTGATGCAAGTACATACTTCGGAAACTCTTCATTACTATCAATGGCTATCAAAACAAAAATTAAGGACGATTTCTCAAGATCTGTATTTTTGTGGACAATTCGTACTGCACCTTAGTAAAACTGTCCTTGGTAGCGAAGACGGTTCGTCAGACAAGAAAGGTTACAAATGTTTTCGTTTCAAAATCACCTGAAATCTCACGAACGCAACAAACGAACACGCAGCATAGGAAATTAAACCAATCCTTTTTGATGCCATGCCGAAATTAAAGGTTTTTGATGTGATGTCATCAGTCATTTGCCGATACACTTAGGTACAATATGTATTTTTTTGATCATTTTATTATGACCTTCCCAAAGCGCGCAGGTAAGAACACCCAGTCACAAAGTTACAGAATGAATTAATAAAACAATATGAAACTGCTTGCCTTGACTCAAATATCAACGGCTGCTTCACAATGGAAGAATCTACTAAGGGTAAATCTATAGTTTTTAAAAGGTCTTCTAAGATATAGACCTAGGAAAAAACTTGATATGAGTTATGCAATAGAATGCTTTTGATCATACAATAAAAACCACTTATAAACACGTTAATTAAGTAATTACAGATAAAGTTAACGTAATTTATATGTTGTTATACTAGTTATTACGTATAAGTTAAGTCACAACCAAGAAAAACTTGAAAACGATCAAATTACTGATTTGATTACTGGATATGCTGTATTCTGTGAATGAATTTGTTACGAAATCAGAGGACTCATATCCACAATAAGAAGTTTCCCGAACTAATCAATGTAATGATGACTGAACATAATGATGGGGACTGTCCTAAGTAGCGATCAAGTGATCCTGATTGTTACCGACTCCATTGTATGCATTTTCTTTATGTGATATCCCGATTGCATCGCCCTTATTACAGGATCGGTCCGAAGAATTACAGTTACACAATATATTCAAACTGGTCGCATGCTGGTTCCCAAGGGCCGGAGAAGTCAGAAGTCGTGCAGTGATAAAATTCAAAAGCCATACCTTATTCACCCTAAGTTAATTCTGAATTGGTAATTTCCATCAGATGGAATAAAATTACTATATTTGCTACTTAGAATCCCAGGTCCAATTTCAAGCTTAAAGCTACCGTGGAATTTAATTGCTTATTCAAAGCGTTCAGCCTTGATTCTGCTGCGAGAAACTATATTTTTCACAATTTTGTTTCATTCGCCTCGTATTGTATTCTGCTTAATTAAAAAGATGCGTTCCTTTGATATCACGTTTAAATAATGGTAATTTACTTATTACACTACATTCAATTTAAGGACGTTGTACCTTCTGAACCGCTTAAGAAATCGCCCAGATGAATTTCATGTGATACGGTCCGCACGCCGTTACTGCCTAAGTTCTGTTAAAACTAATGACCCATTTATCTAAAGCGCATAACATTCAATCAGAAGTCAAATCGTGAGCGCCGTACTTTCATAATGAGCTACGCAATCAGGAGTTTGAATTTATTAAATTTCTTCCCGAACTAGTACTAGAACACTGAATACTACCGTTGTGTTTACAAAGAATTACTATTCCTGGTTACATGTTAACAATCAAATCTAACCTCTACGGTAATGCAGTTAGAGCTTCGTGAGTGAGTCGACAATGCACACTACGTCGTGATTCTAAACTAATTATCCAATTTGTCATCCCGGTGTTCGTGCACCTTATACAAAACAGCTGCGCTACAGCCCAACTTACGTAGTCCAAAGCTTGTCTAAATTCTCAGAGCTGTCACATCAGATAAATTAGACCCTCCGTCCCACTTTCGAAGGCTATTGGGCCCGGCCACAGCATTCCTCACAGCGTTTGATTTGAACAATACGATTTCTGTAATCTATTGTGACGTCCAGTGATTTAAGGCTCCAGCTTTACTCAATTAAGTTGTTATCTTAACCCGGCTACTTATTGCGACTTCTGCTTTTTGACGAACAAAGCGTCAAGAGTACCTTCAATTAAATTTTACAATCATCATAGTAATATCTCGCCTCTGCATTTTCACAATCTTAATGCTTATAGCCAGTACTTAGAATTTAAATTATATTTGTATTGCATATAATCTACCCAGCCCAACAGCTTGTAGAGATACTTCAAGAATTTCTGTATGGCTGTAAACAACATCCCAGTAGGACATACCATGAATAATTAAGAAGATAATTTGTTAAAAGAGCAATACACTTCCAACTTAATTCCTTTTTGCTTTTAGCCACCTGTAGAGGCAGTGTTAAATATACAATTTAAACACACAACGAATATTCAAATATTTAAGCAAGCACGTTTCTTCGAAGAACTGTAGACCGTAAAAGATATCTAAAGTATCGTAACGATGATAGCCGTACGCATAATGCGTGAATAGCCAACCAAGAGAAAGAGAATATGTGGTACCTCGTGTCCCTATTTTGTTTAAAGATAGCTGTATTACTTCTATTTTCTCATTGAAGTTATATTAGCGAAGTAATTGAAATTTAAAACAATTTCTAGAAATTTATTTATTTAAAAGGTCTACACTTAAATTAACAGATATAACTGCATCAGTTATTTTATATAGCTTTGATTTTAGGAAACTGTGCTGAATCTGGAAACACAAATGTAGCATCAAAAATGTTTAACCAAATATAGAAATGATCACGTTCTTTAATGAATCGTAGAAAATTTGTCTCAATAACAATTAAACGGCCCACAAAATATAGAGTATACAAGTATTTTATTCCCTAAACCATGAACTGGTAAATTTTCATAACAATAATTTCGAAATAAAGCCTACCACTTTATCTTACGTACTCACCACAAACCTTACAGTACTTATTCCTTTTTTCCCAGTCTCGCCCTTTTTGATACTATCTGTACGTCGAGAACAGACGTAAATGGAGATTTGTGGACTCGCTACTCCCCGATATTATCGAATGAATTGTTATATGTGGAAGCGTAATTTCAGTAGAAAAGGTTGCACAAGTATTTGATGCAGAATCGTATATTTACCATGGGGATAATACAGGGGCAAATACAAGTACATGACTTATTACGTTTGGTAAACGAAGAAGATCAACATTGAACGTGGTTTGGTAAGAGAATATTGAAAACGAAGATATAGTTATCGCAAGAAATCGCCGTATCACAAAGAGACATCCTGGCACAGTTATTCCACAAGAAAGAGATAGAAAAACAATAAATAAAGTGCAAGGAATGTTCAAAGCGATCACGAAATCTGAAGCTTTTGAAGCCAGTCCAAATACGGTTCAGTATGGAATGAAACCGCTTATTAGATCAGCCATATTTGGTGAAATTAATCCTTGGTGTCTGTGCTGTAATGACTTAAGGGTGAATACTGCGAAACACTTGAAAGAAATGATAGAGTACAGATTCATAAGCAATAAAACGCGTACTGTGGTACTTCCAGTAAGCCAGCCTTATAGAGATACCTGGTTAGATATGAATACAGAATAATTACCAATTTCTTTAGATATAAAAGATCCTTATTTTTAATTAAACTGCGAAAATATTGAAATTATATGCAAAAGAAGTAAACTAAACCTAGTTTTTAATTCCAAATACCTTGATAATATTTAAAAATGCACAGGAACATAATACCGGTTTATGATTTAAACGTAATGTAGGAGACATTCCGCCTTAAGATTTCTAGAGCCAGAAGCGATGTCTGGCTATTGGCTGTCTCGGTTTAATGACGGTTTCCTGAGCTCAGAGTCAGAAGATTAATATTTGTCTCGGGAGTTACTAATGTATAATACTCGTATCATTTATGAAATTGCGTGCAGTTTATCTATCGGTATAAGAATTCTTCGTTGCTGCATGAACAGCATGATTCATGATCCGCTTTATTTTTAGCTATTATTTAATATGGTTTCTATGTGAATCGATTCATAAATCAATCTCAGTCTATAAAAAATAATAACAGTGATTATCCATACCTATTATCATGAAGGTGCGACAGAACGATTTGAAAATTTCTCGTGAATATCAATTGATAGTCTCTGTAAAAAAAGTTTGTATACGGGCTCTGCATTAAATCAAATTAGTAAGCTTAATGTCCAAACCAAACACTTATTTCACTCTCATATTATTGTATAGAAGTGACTAAGAGCGGTAAACAAGACTATTTTAACAGACCTATCTTTTTTATTATGAACCATTGTTATTAAAATAAAACTAACAAAATAAAACAACAAATGCTAATCCAGACTTAGTATAACATCAGTGAAACCGGCATTCAAATCGGTTCGACCGTTTTTTTTATTAATATGCACGAACAGCAGATAAACATTCAAAAAATCTTTGTTTAAATTCCATTCCTTCCTAAAAATCTAGAATAACTAGTTCCAAATATATTCTATATACAGACAGGTCTGAAAAATGACTACAATGAAAGTAAATAACCAGTAATAGAACATATCAAACCTAGAACAATCCTTTAAAGAAGATATCCGTGACATGACAAGAGAATATCATATTCATTATCACATTGTTATAAAGACATTCGATATAGAGCGAGGGCAGCTAGTTGATTGTCTTGACATAACCGTCCAATGTAATACAGCACACGTTGATAAATGTTCATGAATTAAAATGTTAAAACAATGCAGTGAAACCTCATTACCAATGCAAATCGTAATGATACAATCATCTAAAACCCTACGAACGAATCTTAATCCTCCTGTAGAATTTGGATACAAATCAAACGGCTTTAGCTTCAAGAAATATGTATACATACATCCTTAAATTTTCAAATGAAACACACATGACTAAAATTAAGCTATATTCACTGAGTTACCATTGGATATTTGTATTATGGCTGACATCGCTTTAACGGTATGACCCTAGGACGTTTTTGTAATCATAAAAGCAAAAGTAGGTTGAGAATAAACAATGAAACACACCGAAATGGTAAAACTAGGTGCATATCCGCAAGTAAAAGTAAACACGCCTGTATACATACATTTATCAGTGTCCAAAAGCAACTCGGCCACAACTTAAAGCACAACGATTAATAGTCGGTTGAAATATTTATTCCACGGCATCCGTTTGCGTCTTCACACGATCGGCAACCACACCTATAATTTTCCTCTGCCATTAGCGATCGTATTGATAAAAAGCTCGCTTTATGGTTCCATATTTCATAATTTTATCTGCAATTCTTTGGCTGCTTCTCTTAAATTGGCTATTACTTTTGCTTTAAACTCGTATCGAATGAATTTATTTTAATGGTGTTCATTTGGTTCCAAAATCATATCCTGACTTTGCTTTAAAGTCAATTTAGCGTTGTCTTTTGTTAGATAGCTATATATTACGAATTAATGATAGGTACAATCTATTTTACCTTAATTTATTCATTTTTATTCAAAGAATCGATTTCTTTTATCTACGCTTTAATCGATATTTCTGTGATCTATTAAAATTCAAGGTCTTAGAATACAATATTGTTCAAGACATTAAAAAAAACTGTATCGAGAATGTACGTGGGCGTTGAGCCTTTGAACCAGTTTAGACAAATTTATATTAACACCCATAAAATTAATTCGGATTTATTTTTTGTATTTATCAACAATTTAAAGCATTAGTTTTTCTAATTTATTAGAATTTCAATCATATCCCAGTATTTCGTAAGGGTTCACCGTACTCAGTCACGAAATAACTGTCTCCTTATAAATAATTATAATAACAAACAAAAAAAATTATGTTAATAAGTGAATCCCATCCCAAACTTGTTCAAATTAGTTCAAGTTTCTCCTGTGAAATTAGTTATTAATTCGAAAAAATTAGTATTATTTTTTTTACTGGGAGAGTAGTGACAAACGCGACTGTTTTCTTAATCTACGCAAATTCATGGTGTTGTTTTTGTTTATCATGAATTATAGTTAATAGTTATCTAAACTTTTACTTAATTACTTAAATAAATATATGTAGTTATTTTTTTTAGTTACCAATTAATATAATAGGCGTTGATAGTCTAGTGGGTAAGAAATCGGCTTCCTACTCGGAGGTTTCGGGTTCGAATACAAGGCCGCACTTCTGACGTTACGGAGTTATGTGCGTATTTAAATGTCATTCGCTATAACGGTGAAGGAAAACATCGTGAGGCAACCTGCTGGAGAGTTTGCAAAACTCAAAGGTGTGTGAAGTCTGCCAATCCGTACTTGGCCAGCGTGGTGGACTATACTGGGCCGTGATGGGTTCAGATGGTGATGATTATATTGTTTTGTTTCTCTTCATGTTTAGTTTATTAAATACGTTATAAGCAGGCCAACGATCAGATGGGTTGTGACCCGTCAGGTGTGATGGTAGGTGATCACGGCCGTTGGACATGGACATGGACATTCATAACACCAGACTGGGATATCACTTACGCAGTATCTGCCGGAAAGAAGTTTTGATGCCCTAAAACAAAATTCCCTGAATAAGGGATGAGGGAAAAGTACACTACGAATTCTGGTATAGAAGAAAGAAGAAGAATATTTAGGTTATATCCTAAGTTCCCCTTAATATTATCTAACACAGTGTAACCAGGGTTGCCAACCATACTATATTATATTATTGTATTGTACTGTACGTACTATTTGACTGACGTTATGTAAGTGTGTGTGAAACCAAAAATGATTTTTAAATAACAAATGATTTAAAATGTAACAATTTTTTATTCTCTCCATAAAATACTATATTTTTTTAAGCGTATTTTATTTTTTTATGCTTTTTTCTTTAAAAATACTATATTCAAAAAAAATATTGGCAACCCTAGTCACAACCCACATATTGTTCATCGACTCCATGTAACGAAAACTCTACAACGATAAAAAATGTTCAAACCCTTAAATTTCGTTATGAAAAGTTTACACTGTATATCTTAACCTCAAATGCATTTAAACTACACTGACGTCACTAAAAAGTGTTACAATGTCAAAGTGCAACATTTTGGAAAATTCACGCATCAATAAGCATGGAATCAATCAACACAAATCTTTAAGAACTGTCGGTGAGATCACTGAAGTTCAAGACATAGTTTGGTCACGCTACGATTGTCCATAGCAGCGCAATCGATAGTAGATTTTACAGCAAAAAAGTATAATGTAACGGTGTTTTGTTAAACACTTGTGCCACCGTTCTAGAATTCCCTGTGTCGCGGCTAGCATAGACAATAAAAATACAACTCGATGCGGGGAACAAACATTCATCTGTTGATGTCTAACCGAGAACCCTCGCTTTGCTAGTCACTACGGAAACTTGATCTAAAATTAGCAAGGTATAAGCTACAGGCGTTCTAAAAGACTACATACATACTCGTACATGTCAACTATGTTTTTCAAATTAGTTCTGACTGTACGGAAAGTATAATAATGAAACACAGTTATTTGTTATCAATGGCTACATAAGGGCCATTGCAACAATTTGAACATTTTCACTTTTCTGTGTTAAACGCTTCCTTTTAATAATCATAGACATGAGCTGAAATTGTCAAATACAGTAAATACTTGTCGTAGTAAGCACACAAAGTTTGCTAAGCTTCAGTTGACGCATGTATAAAATATATACAAAATAGAATATTTATATATATATATATATATATCCAGGCCTCCTCAGTATGAGGAGAGACCCATGTTCAGCTGTGGGCTATCGACGGGGTGAACCAGTACTATGGAGGTAAAAGGTTAACGTGAAAAATGTAGGTTAGAGCCAGCATCGACGACAAAATTAAAACTAATATTCACAGGACGGTTCGTCCAGAGGTTAGTGAACCTGAAAGCTACTCTGAAGGTCGTGGGTTCGATATTCACCCAGGTCAAACTTTTCTGTGATGAGCAGGAATGTTTGTTCTGTGTCTGGCTGTAAATATATTAGTATATATTGAAAAATATATGTGAATGTTCATTAATTATTTGATCACCATAGTACAAGCTAACGCGAGTTTGGAGTCAGATGGACGTGTGTATTCCAAATATATTTATATTTGTTTATATTATAAAGAGAAAATATTAGATTGTTTGTTTGTTTGGAGCGATAAGCTCAGAAACTACTGGACCGATTTGAAAATCCTAAACATAGACAATGTTTAACGACAATAATCTATAAAAGACTGTAAAAGAAACCATCTTGAACACCTATCTGAGTTCACAGTTCTTGGATACCAAGAACGTTGGCTTTACCCCGCTGAACTGCTACACTTCCTTGAGCACCTGCCAGTCTTCACCAGATATGAGAACCAATAGTTTCAATAGCGCCGCAAATTCATAATTAATTTAAAATCTATTTCATATTTACTTAGATTAAGAAGTACTTACTTTTTCAATGCTATTGTATTGAAAAGGATTTCATTAATCGAGGTCATTACCTCGTTCTAGAATTTTATAAATAGATGTTAAAATATTGATATTCTTTTTTTATTAAAATAGTATTTTTTTAGTTTACCTGTAGATATAACTTTAGT
>DWJZ01006412.1:0-13058 GCA_018249125.1 Asbolis capucinus
CTCTCTTTCGGATTGTATTATATCTTTACTGGCTCGAGCTTCAGGTAGGTATCTCTCCACCACTGTGCTGTCATCTGTGTACGTTGCTAGGGTTGACAAGTAATGAAGCGAGGAGGTATTCAACGTCATCATCACTTAACCCATAACTGTCCAAGTACTGGGTTAAGGTCTCCACTCACAATGTGAGGAATACATGCCATAGTCCATCACGCTGGCCTAGTGCGGATTGTTGGACTTAACACACCTTTGAGAACTTTATGAAGAACTCTCAGAAGTGCACGTTTCCTCGAGAAAATTTTCTTCACCGTATCAAGTGATGAGGAACTTCTGATACGCACGTAACATTGAAAACTAGGGGTGCGGATTTAAGCCCAGGACTTCCCGTTTGAGGCTAACTTTCAAACCTACGCTAGTTGCTATACAGAGCAAAGAATTGGTAGTGAGCGAAAAAACAAAATATGAGCAAAAAACAAAGACATCTGATGGTCGTCTTTTTGGGAATATTTTTTTCAGAACTCTTTCTCTTTTTCAAAAGAACTTAAGAAAATCAGCACTCCTGTGAGTTCCCCAAGTTGGAGGGAGTTCACACAAGTCTACCAGTCTACACTTGGCTAGTTCTGTTTGGTTATCTTCTTTGTGAGGTTAAACAATAGCCCAACACTTAGATAGATATTGCTATGATGCATAGATCTATCTAGAAGTTCTTTGTTGTTTGTTTACTCTTAATTAATTAGTATCTAATAATCTTTACTTGTTAAATGTACTAAATTAGAACCTAAATTTTAAAATCTAAGTCTTAAAAATAATTCAAATATGGAATTTTCCTTATTCTTATTTTGAAAAACATTAAACTTAAAAACAATACTACGAACCAATATCAGCTGCGCAGAAGCCGACCAGGAACAGTATGGCACTTAACTTAATCACCGTTGACGTCATATCGACTAACTTTAAATAAATAAATATAAAATGAACGTATCTTCGCGCGGTGCACGGTCAACTGGCATTGGTCGTGGCCTTACGCGGGCTTATATGGACGATGCGCGTTGAATCATTTTATTCTTAAATCACCGAATCTTTTTTATATTCAGCCAGCAAACAGACAGCTAAATGTAACTGGTCAGTGTTGTCGGAAACTAAAAGCTTGGGTTGTTGGCCAATAAAGAATTGGCTTTCAAGTCCTCAGCCGGAACAAATCTTTTGGGAACTTACTCAAGCTTAAAGACTTCATGAAACCAGGGCTTCATGAAAAAATACAAGTGATAATATTGGACTGGAGGAAATCTCTTGAAAGCGTAAAGGCCTACTCCCAATAGACCAACACCAATGTGTTTATTGTCTATATTATTAATATTATAAAGCTGAAGAGTTTCTTTGTTTGCTTGAATACGCTAATCCCGATAACTACTGATCCGATTTGAAAAATTCTTTCAGTATTAGATAGCCCAGTTATCAAGGAAGGCTATAGGCTATATATAATCACGCTAAAACCAATAGGAGCGGAACACCAATAAAGAATGTTTCAAAATCGGGGGATTTTTTTCCTATTTCGAGCTTCCGCTGCGGTTGCTGCGTAAACGGTTAAAGTTTTGCAAAAATCACGTATGACAAAAACGAAGTCGCGGGTTAGCCCAAAGTAAATATTCCATGCGAACGAAGACGCGGGCGGAAGCTAGTACATTATATTTGGGAATTACTTTTTGCAGTCTACAAGAAATAAAGAGTTTAAATAGTTCGCTACTACCTAGTATATATTATGAATCCGAAAGTAACTGTGTGTTTGTCTGTTACCCTTTCATGACTAAACCACTGAATCGCCTTTGATGTAACTTGGTACAGATGTAGATTAGAACGTGGTGAAGAGCATGGCGTTGAGTAGGGGAAAAATCTAGTCGCAGGAAAATACTAGTGAATAATATTTGTCTTATTACACCAAACTACAGGCAATTCACTAGTGTACTGAGCTACCTCATGTGCTGTGCATGATTTCTCCTCATAATTGAGGAAGCCCGTACTCTACGATGCTGCTCCAGAGTGGATTGGTGGAGGGGATGGCTTCAACCCATCGGTGGTCCACGTTTGAGCACTTGGGATCATGGTTCGAAATGCCGATATAAAAAGCAAAATCGTAAGTACCCGTTACAGTTAAATTTAATGACCGTAATGATAAAAGTTTAAAATTATCCATTTTAAAATATGTTCTTTCATCTTTATTTTTGCCGACGTCCTTGTTCTGTAAAAAATTGCGCAAGTTTGTTTTTCCGGTGTGGAATCGAACGAAAATAAATTATCATCGAGTGAATCGACTAAAACATTTTTAACGGACGATTATTTTTCTTTCCTCAATTTTTCTTAAAAAGTGCCAAACAATATACATTCCATGTCTTGGAACTTGCAAATGAACAGATATCCATAGAGTCATATGCCCGCTGTGCTTTTCAGTTCATCAATCCACCTGCTCCATACAAGTGATCCACAGATATTTAATGAAATGGCTGTACTTATGATCAAGACCTAATTCAAAATCGTCATCAGGTAACTAATAAAAACCAACTCGTATAGACAAATCGATTTTATATTAGAAGTCGAGATCGATGTATCGACCAATAGTTGTGATTTATGAAATGGTGCAATTTTTACTGACCAATCATAGTGCGTTATGTTGACGCTTCCCCGGCTTTCTTACACATTGACAGTTATTAACTTAATATAGCTGCAATCCCTCCTGAAGGTAAGTGGACGTATACTTTGATGGTATACATATACATTGAAAAAGCCTATTTACTCTTGTTTTGAAGACACCAACGATATATTTTGTTATTGTGAACAATATATATAGGTACACTTGTGCTAAATTGGAACTTTTGATAAGTTAATGCGCTCTCGTTTTATGATCAAAAATTTGCTGGTGGAACTTTCCTTAACGTCTGTCCGGCTAGGTGTTATCTTCATGCCAGTTAAGTACTTGAAGGCCGGTTTTCAAATCACAAAATTATCGGAGTTACCGAAATCCTTAAGCGTGTTAATTGCGTCTTCTTTGTGAACCGTTAAAAATCTGTTAGGATTGTTTGCAATAAGACCAAAACAGAATAAAAATCTGTCAAATTTTAAAGTATTTGTCAAAGATAAAATAAAAATGTTAGGTATCGATAATTGTACAGTATAGGTATGTAGGATTTAAAATTAATAAGATCCGGTTTCTGAGGTTTCATTTAATGCAGATATCGTGTTCAAAAACTGTTTACTAAGATTATTAAATCATGCATCGTGACAACAAGAAAAGAACTGCGAGTGTTATGATTGGGAACGCGGGAAAACCCGTCTCAGAAAATTATTTAATATTAAGAAGGAAGCATGAAATTCTGGTTAGATTATTAATACATTTAATGTTCTTGGATTTTTTTAATTAGGTGTAGTTCTTCGTAATAAATATAGTTGTTAATTTTTACCTTAATTCAATTGCTTGTATTGATAAGCTCTTGCATTGAGCATTGTATGTATATTAGGTCGTTGGTGTGTTCCATCAATAGCTCAAAAACTAAATCTAACCCGAAACTCTTGACCAACTCGTGACCCCACCTCGTGACCAAGCTGAAGGCTGTCCGGCCCTGGCCAATAGCTACCCTTCTATGTATTCCTTTATTTTTCTTTGGCTAGTAAGGAATTGGGTGCTTTGTTACTATAGTGAACTCCATGGGTAGAAATGACCTTATACCATCAGGTATACTTTACTACCTTGCCGGATATTACTTGCCCAAAAAACCATTTGCTCAGGGACGCCTTGATACTGCAAAATTATGTAAAATGTAAGATGTCGGTTCACGTGAAATTCTATTATCGTCATGACCAATTTTACTCTGCTACGACTAACCCGTTCTCAAGACAGGGTTTCTACCACACTCCGGTCTTTTACCAAGACAGTTGAGTCTTGTCTGAGTTACAAAAAATATTTTTGTCGTTACTCAATACGTCTTAGATTCAAGATCGTTGAATCATAATCTTATTGAAGGACAAACGAATTTAAATTGCAAATTGCACTACATGGCTTAATTTAAAACCGATTTTTAGTTACTGATGTTGGTGTTTACATACGGTTAAACATACGGGTTTTTTCTAAACACATAAAAACAATAAAATTCGTTGTAATCCGGCAGAGGAGGGTCAGTTGTTCGATGAGGTGAAGTGACCACTTACTATCAGCCTGGAACTCGATTTAACATTTAGGCAGAACGCCAGGATGTCAGTAAAATGTCATGGCTAAAACGGCTCCGTCAACACGTGTGTCCGTCAATACGGTAACAAAGTGTGATAGTGTTTGAGTCATTAAGCCTCTCTGAGTCCTCCAGGACGTGAAATTACGTCACACCCATAGACGTAGTTTCACTAAACGTCTAAAATTTACACATATTTCCTTATTGTTTACTTAGGCTTTGAAAATTAGATGTACGCGCAATTCGAACTGAGGCGTCCCGTTCGGAGATCAACGTTCTATCACTGCTGAACATTAATTAAAAACCTATAATCCTTCTTATATTATAAATGCGATAGTTTGTGAGGATGAATGGCTGAATATTTTTTTACTCCTTAACGCCAAAAGATATTAATGAAATTTGGCACAAAGCTAGATTATTGTCTGAAATAACACATAAGCTACTTTTAATTACATAGGTACCATACGGGTACTAAACTAGTAATGCTATAAACAAAAACTTATATTGATTTATGATAGATGTTGCAGTGTAGCGGTTTAGCGATGTTTTTTATAACAGATTTAAACATAAACATAAAATGAAGTCAACGTCCTTTAAATTCCTTTTTGTGATTCAACTTTTAAACCGGATTTAGTTCAGCATATTGTTTTGTGGCATTTAGCTTACATGACTGTCATTGGTCAAAGTCCTTCCTGACCAAGAAAAGTTACTTGTTCTATTTGTATCAATTTTTGTTACGTCCTTTTAATAAATGGCGTTTATTCCAGCTGTTCCGACGTAAGGTCTCTAAGATAGGTGACGTTTCCAAAACTTTTTCGAACCTTTCCAAGGGCCAATTCAGAGGGGGGTCACGACTTACATAATTTCTACAATAATTATATCTTTGCAAAATATTTACAGTAAAGTGGTAAAAACAACATTACACTGAGATGACCTACAAGAAAGGAGATAATAGCACTTGCACCGGCGAGGACGAGGAAAAAACAAAGGAAGCTGGATATCAATCGACGCTACAAACATCACAGAAAAATGAAAAAGAGGATAATTTCAATCTCTCAATTTCAGGATGGGGATAAAAATAACTATGGGTTGATTTCTATTGCCTCCTGGTCTGTTAGCATTGTATTTTAAGCCGCCCAATAATTTCTTGCTTTTTGCCTTTCAATAGCTCAATGAAATCGCAGTGAGTTTGAGTGAGAATTACATTACTTTCTTCCATGCTCCCAAATAATGCTTTCATCCCAATGTTTTATTTATCTTCACAAACTTCATATTTATTATAGTAGGATTATATGAAACTGTTACTGGTTATTATTACCGGTATTTTAATATCCACAATGATCATTTGTAATCTGGTAACATTAATGTTTGTGTCTATTTTTTACACAAGCAATTCTACACCGAATTTGTCATTCAGTTCTCATTCAATATCGTCTTGTGATCGTGACGAATTAATGTCATGTCAACTAATTGTTAAATGTCATTTAGTTTGCCATTAAAAACCATAGAATTTTGCCATTTATACCTATTTTCGTATTGGCTTAAAAAAAATAACTTTCTATTCTAGCCAATGTGGTAACAGCGACGACACGTATGTTTGCCAAAGGGAACTTACTTCAATATCAATTTCAGTTTTTGTGATTTATCATTGCTGGCTAGTGCTATTTGTAGAATAGAGTTGTATTTATTTTAGGATTAAGAATATTGTGATTTTAATCTAATTAGATAAATGAACTTTGTTGGATTAATTCAAGTGTGGTTGTTAAGGTATTTTGTTATCTTATTTATTTTATTGCTGTTACAAGCGAAATTTGGCTTAACTCTTGCGATAGGAGTATTCACTGGCATTTTTGGTGCTACGGCCAATCTATTTCTTGAATGAAAACGAAGTTAATATCATAAACTAATAACTTTTTATGATCTGACGTACATAATTTGATTGTCTTAAAATTTTGTCGCTAACGCCTATGTTAATTTTTTTTTGGATGATTAGCAAAATTAGGCCATGAGTTCTGACCGAATATTTGAAGAATAATTAAGTACTTTTAAAGTTTCCTTCCGTTTGAATGTAGTTTTTGAATATTAGTACTTCAATGGGAATAGCCCCCCTCGAAACATTCTTGTGGTTTATTTATAAAATATCAGGTGCTACAGAAATCGTGAATTAAGGCTAGTAATTCACAAAGTGTAAGTTGTGTTGAACTAGTTTAGTTATTGACAAGAATAACAACTGTGAAACCTAATTATAACCTAAAAACTCAAGGATAAAGATAAAAACTTGGCAGTTCCTGCCGTACAGACCAACTATTCCTAAAACTTTTTCTGTCTCAGTCTTTATAGTTTTCCACATTTTTAAGATATATTAATATCCTGCCATGTTAATAACATTTGAATAAAATATCAGAATTTATTTACACTTTACTGCAGTAAATTTTGTAAAATCTCATGCCTGAAAATAACAAACATGCATTTTCATAATGGCCAGTGGGAGATGTCCTATCATTGCAAACCAACTGTCCCACTACTGGCTCAGGTCTCCACTCAGTAGATGTCATATAGTTTCATGTTTATTATTGTTGAGAATTAAAACAACCTAAACTGTGTATTATATATTAAACTACAGATAAGTTTGATTTGTTCATGTCAATGTACTTGTACCTACAAATACACACAACTTAAGAATAGTAGGAAATTCTAACGAAGATGTACTGACTTTAACTTATCTGATCTGCATTTGTTTTAACTGTATTCGTTTTAATACAGGGGATAATGCGGTTCATCCTGTCCTCAATAGCAGTTGCACTGCTACTATGCAGTGTTTGCCTGACTCGTGGGTTCGAGGATACAACATTAGAAGATGATGACTTTGCTGAATTTGAGCAGTTTGATTCAGATGATGATGATGGTGCTGTCACTGGTGAGATTTTATCATTTGTTGTAACCTTGAAGAAAATTGGATTTGGTTCCTGTAGTTAATTTTCATTTTTGATTTTTATTGGTTTTATTATCAGTTCTATCAAATCCTTTATTTAAAAAAATTGCCAAAATAAACAAACCAAGTATACAAGTAATTAACACAGTCATATTTTGTAGAACAATGTATTAACAATTAGAAATAAATGATGTTGTTTTTTCAGAATTCGACGAAGAATCTGAAATTCCTCTGAGAGCTAAAGACAAACATTATGAACCTCCGAAGGAAGTTGAAGATGAGATGATAGTAGAGGTAAAATTCTTTTTCTTGGGCCTGATTTATAAAATGCATTTATCACAGGTTATGCATAATTCAGACCATACATAGTGCGGGATATAATGATTGTAAATACTCCATCCACAAGCAAGGTATGGGAACCATTTGTCAGTGGTTACTTTGATATATCCATAGAAATAACAATCTATACCATGAGTCTCTGTTTTAGGTTTTGTTGATAATATCTAATAATTGTTATTTTAGATAGCAATCGTTAAGTTACGGCGAGGCTTTAGGGCAGCATAAAAGCTTCCTATGTTTGGTTTAGCAACTAATCCTTATGCATTAATAATTTACTCACCAATCAGTAAAAGGAGAGACCCATGCTCATTAGTGGGCTATCACTGTATTGAAGCCAACTAATGATATTCTTGGTGTTTTATCAACTTTTTATTGGATGGTTGTTCTAGAACATGCCCAGTATGGTACAAACATCAGATATACATGTTGAAAATAGGACGAATTGTATCAATTTATTCCATATTACAGGATGAAGATAATGAGTTTGAACACTTTCAAGATCCAGAGGAATTTGAAGGCTTCCAAGATTCACCGAGGACAGTTGAGCAGCCGAAAATTATGATCTCAAAGGTTAGTATGTTACTAAAATATTATTTTACTATGATCATAAGTGCCTTTATCCCGTTATCTCAAGTCAATCCTCAGTGGTCAACCAAATGTAAGAAGAAAGTTGATTATTAGTGTTAAAAAAATCTAGATTGCTGCCACTGCCACAATATTTAAAAAAAAATTATTTACTATATTTTACGGATTTTGGTATAACAATATTATAAATAACAAGGTTTAATTATTTGGTTTAGATAATTTATGAGGTGGATTTAATATTTCCAGGTTCCTATAAGAGTGAAACCAAGATGGGATTCCTACTGGTTGGAAGCGGTGCTGATATGTGGACTTGTGGCGTACGCCTGCAATTATATTATTGGTCGCTCCAGAAACACTTCTATAGCTATCAACTTCTTCAAAATGCACAAGCCTCTCTTGGAAGAAAATTTCACACTTGTTGGTGAGTTTTCTTATGATGTTGCTAGATGGCGTTATTAGTAGTTTAAGGCAAAACTTTTTTAATGAATTCGTTTCCGAATTAGTCTTGTCAGTGCTTGATGTATACGGGGCTGTTAACTAGAGGATTAATACGAGGCCCTTGCAAGGAAAACAAAAAAATTATTGTCAAAGAAAAACATCAAACAGCCAACAATACAACTGAAATGAATATTAAATTATAAAAAAATAAGAAACTGTACTATGTGGTTAAATAAGAAAGCTTTATAGACTATATCATTTATAAAATTGTACAATTTAACTTGATTGGGTTATACTATTACACTAGTAACTGTAATAGCATGTTGTAACATTAAAAACGATAAAATAAAATCAACTGTACTTTACTGCGTTGAAAAGGAATTACAATCAATGATTTACATTTTACATTGAACTTTTGTCAGTATCTGAATACTTAACAATTACTTATACATTTATTTACATTGATTAGTATTTTAGAATACGATAATAATGCTATGTACGTGCGTGTGTGTGTCAGGTGAATCAGGTGCGGAGGTGGTGAGCGTGGAAGGCGAGCGCGGCTGGCGGCGCGAGGCCGAGCACTGCTTCACCATGTGGTGCAGCGGCCGCCAGTGCTGCGAGGGTATGCTGCTAACACTCAAACTGATTAAGGTAACGAAACCTAACTTATCCTTATCTTATTTTATCAATCCTAACCTTGTATATAATAGTGAAATATATAATATAGCGAATAATTGTATATATATTTTATATATAATAATGAAATGTTGCATGTTCCGTAAAGAAACAAATTAAAGCTTATTTCTTTTTTTTTAATTAAACAAATACATATCAAAACGTTACCCTAATAAGTATAAACAGTAGTTTCTTCTGTAATAATGAGAGAAAATCCTTTGAAAATAACCTGACCTGATTTTTCTTCGGGAAACTCCGGAAAATTTTCATAGTAAACTTACGATACGCTGATATAAGGAATAGTGCGTAATGTAATAGTGAAAAGCTTCGCTTATAAATAACGCTCGCTCCGAACGATTTTAGAAACTAAATAACTATGAAAATGCTACCAAAATTTAAATGGTTAATTTCTCTTCAGCGTCAAGACTTAATCCACGTTCTGCTGGGAGCAGTACGACCAACTCCGGACACTCTACTAATTCGAGTGGAACTGGGTAAAGACGATAGCGATCCCTTCGTTCTGTGCATCGCTCAGAAGAAGATAGCCACGCGCCTCGCTAAGGAGATGCAGGATCTGGTACGATTCTCCACAATTTTGCAAATATCTTAATAACTTGGCATATAAATTGGTACTATTTACTATACTGTGTGTACTGGTTAATTAAATGTTGTACCAGGCTTCCTCAGACATTGGATAAGCTAGAATGCCATTTAAATATATATACATTAAGAGTTCTTTATCCCAAATTTACGTTTCTAAAGAACTTTTCGAATACATTCCATCAAAACGTGATATCTTTAACTACTCCACACAATTAGGTAAACGAACTTTATTCATAAAGAATGCAAACTTATTTAAGGGGCATGTGTCCAGCACGTTCTCTCAGGGTTGTTTTTAAACAATTACGATTGTAGATAATACTATCAATCTACAGATTGCGCAAAATATGTGGTTGGATAGTGAAAAGTGCAGTCAGTAACGCAAACAAGGTTTATTGAAAAATACACAAAACACAAGCTTTTATTATAGATCCCTAATAGAAAAAATTACACAAAATTTCATAACTGTATTGTTCACCGTTGAGGAAGTTCCTTGTTTGGAGTGAATCCTGAACTTGGTCATACTTACATAACAAAGCATTGTCATCAGGAAGGAAGGTTTATACAAAATTTGAGCTCTGTAGTGTAAGAGGAAGTGGGTCTAATTAAGCTTGCAAGATGTGACCCGAACACTTAACAAACAAATATACTAACATGGACTACAAGTTAAATAAAAGCATATAAACAGAAAAGTGGAATTATGAACTACTTTTTATTAATTTTTTATTCATATACACTTGAAATTACTAAGAATACAGTATTATGATATGTTGTACATTGGATCTGCTTATTTCTATAGAAATCTCTTCCAGTAGCACCCAGGAATGGAGAGGCGAATTTAGTGTACAATATACATACATATATCTCTCTATTTAGATCCAAACCTAAAGTAATTATAATATATACTAATACATATAGTAAACTATACAAAAGTATATATTATGTATAAAAGTACATGCAAATGAAATTTATAAAAATATTTGTCTTCGTTTGCGAAAAATATATTTTTTTTTAAAGTTGGTAAATTTGTTGCACAGAGTGTGTTCTGCCCGGAGCGGCGGCCGGGCGACAAGCACAACCTGCCGTCGTCTCTGTCTGTGATGTCGGAGTCGGCCGAGGCGACGAGCGGCTTCCTGGACGCGCGGGTGACCGCCGCGCTCGCGCTCTACCACAAGCACGTGCAGTTTATACACGTGTCCGATAGGTACTCTGGACCGAAGCAGATTGAGTGAGTACACGTTCACTGCATTTATACTGACATATTGGACAGGCCGGTTGGTCTGGTGGTTAGTGAACCTCACTACTACAAAGAAGGTCGTGGGTTCGATTCCCATCCAGGTTAAACTTTTCTGTGACGAGCGGGAATGTTTGTTCTGTGTGTCTGTGTAAATATCTATTTAAGTATGTATCTAAAAATTTATATGTATGTATGTATGTTTATCAATTGTGTGATCACTATAGTACAAGCTAGCGCTTGTGGTGGGTAGATGGATTAAGTGACAAAAACTGACTGCTTATAAGTAATTATACCATCTGAGGCCTGTGGCAAATTTATTGGATGGGGCCCTAAGAAAAATAGACGCATTGTAATATTTACGCCATTGACTGCTTATATTTAAATAGACCAGTGGTTCTTAGCTTAGTAGTTCCATTTACTTATACTCTATCTATATATATCTATCTATATAACTCATCATCAAACAGTTGGTTGTCCATATGTAGCAGAAATTTTATCATCACTGTTACTGAGTATTAAATTCTCATCACCATCTTCATTGTAATATAACGGAGCCTCAGGCTCAGGTTTCCTCTCAGAATGTGAGGAATATTGGCCAAAGTGTGCCACGCTGGCCACGTGTGGATTGATAGACTTCACACACCTTTCAAAATTTTACGGACAGTTGTCAAGACTTCCTCTCGATGTTTTCTTCTACGAAGCAAATGAACTCTGAAATTAGAGGTGCGTGCAGGATTCGAACCCAGGACATTCACAATTTTTTTTTTTAATTATTTATTTAAACATTTTATAATATGTATAAAAGCTCATTTGCTTTTTTTTTCTATAAGTTTGTGCTTGACCACTATCCCACCTGATGGTGAGGGGGAACGTGGTCTTAGATGGTAAAGCGCACTTATTTAGTAATAGCCACTCTTGACTAGAAGACACGACTTGTAATCGAACGGAAACACTCACGCTGGCAACTTATTCTAGTCCTTCGCGGTACGTACGTTCATACTGGCGGAATGTTTACGACGAACGGATAGATGCAGGCCGTGCGTCGACTCGTTAGATGACGTTACGTAAGCAAGCTAGGATCATAATTTATAGGTTGTTTAAGTTAGCAGAGTATACATTATAATTAATTAAATATCAATCCAGGGAGACAGCAGCGACGAAGCCCCCGGACACGGAGCGCGTGATGCTAGTCAGTCTGGCGCTGGCGGATGGTGAGGACGAGCGGCCGCTGCTACTGCTAGTCTTCTACATGCTGGACAAGCTGCGGAGGCTGCGGCTCAGCAAGGAGGTTGGTTTGGTGCAGTTGAAGCAGGCATAGGGCACACTCTGCCAGGCTTCTTCAGTTTCAGTTAATAGCCATCTCAAATGCCAGAAGTTTTTGAGTCACGATTGAATACCGACATCGTTGTGTTTCCAACGGTCTTTCATACTAGTACCATGTGTTGCAGGCGCTGGCCAAGTGTGAGAAGCGTCGCCAGAAGGTAGCGGAAGCGTGGCTCCGCGGGGCCCACGCTGCCCGCGCCGAACAGGCTGCGCAGCGGCGGGAAGAGAAACGGAAGCAGGAGAAGGAACGCATCTTGGCTGTATGTATACTGTTATGAATAATATTACATGTGTATATCGGAGTATACTCGGTGCGCGCCATCTGGAATTTTTCCATACAAATTTAACAAGTTTGTATGGACATGTTTGGTTCTTAAGACGAAATAGTTGCTTTTAATTTTATTTCATACAAATTTACATTCCCTATTTCAAGCCTATTTTCTAGATAAAAGTAGATTACCTTTCCGAATCTATCTTTGTACAAATTTTCTTCAAAATTGGTTCAGAGGTTTAGGCCTGAGCTTAACAAACAATTGAAGTTAAATGAAAATGAATGAAATGACATGAAAAGTATTTCTTTTTATTTCAAAAAAGAAGGAGGTACTCAATCCGTGTATTTTTTTTAATTTTTTTTTTCAGAACTTTTATTGAGTTGACCGATTTTGAAATTTTTTTTTTCGTTTTAGGAACCAATAGCTTACTTAACGAAAGTAAAAAA
>DWJZ01006413.1:0-13057 GCA_018249125.1 Asbolis capucinus
CTTGTACTGCCTGCAATACAATCAAACAATAGTCTAATGAATACAAAGTAATAAAGCTATATTTCACTCATTTTATTTACGCGGGAATAGGAACCCTGGTGCGACCGGGTTCCGTCGATATGAGTGACTAAGTCTTACTAAATAATGTTGATTATAAATAAATAGAATATGTTTGATTCTCATATTCTAGACATTTCAGTATAGTTCGTTAAAATTTCAATATTTCGTAAATTATTCACGCGTCTCCGATTGGAGGAAATGGAAGGAAGAGTGAGGGATGGCTCAGAACCAATGACCCGATCCAGACCTCAATGAACCAGATCCCAATGAACTTGACATAAGAATGGGAAGAATAAATATAATGTACTAAACAAATAGAATATACATACTCTTTATGGAACCTCTTCATATTTTCCATAATATGATACTGTTGCCACCGCTTAGTGAAGTTTATACTTCCGTCGGGCAAGTGGTCTGGATTACCGACGTGGACGAATGTCAGATCTTGCAGGAATAGGCCACTGCAAATAAAGAAAATGCTTTAGAATGGAAGCAAAATTTAGCAAATTATCAAACTATACGAGCTGTTAAATCGTACATGTGTTACCTGAGATATTTTGGTTACAAAACATATACAAAATGTACATATATACGATTTTTCACATTTCGAGAAATAAAATAGGAACTTTACATTACTGTAGTAAACTAGGTTCCAAACTGCACTTATTTACATGCTGTATACCGCTACATACGTTTTGGTCCGCTACATACGTGGTTGGTGGTACGTACAAACGCTTACGAAACCTTTACCACTACTCATAGATCCACTTATACTCGCATTTATTTAACTTTTCCGATTAGTAACTATCGTCTATAAACTTTGAGCTTATCCTGTTCAATACTCAATATCTGTTTTGGATCATAGTATACCAAGGTGGTGACAATTATTATTACAAGTAACACACATGAACCTTCTACCAGGGTAATATAATACAGAGGGAGCGGACCCATCTGTCTCTTTCAGAGAGAAAAAGCATTTTTGAAGTAGAAAAAGTATTTTTTTAATTCTCTTAAAAAGATTAGGTCCTTACTTATGACCCTTATATGATCTGGCAGATGGCAATATGCATATCTTATCATCTCGGTTGGTAAAAAAAAATTAAATATTTCTTTCCAAATTTACACGGCTCCATTACATAGACAGATGTTACCGTCAACAATTCATTTCAAACATCCAATACGTACATGTAGGGTATACAGGGTGGCTGCGTCTCGGCCAGCGCGAGCCGGTACGCCCTGAAGGACATGGACGAGTCGATGAGCGCGGTGTGGTCGTGCAGCGCGTCCAGCACCGCGCGCGGCCAGCCCAGCCGCTGCACCGGCGGGCAGTCCAGTGCAGACACCAGAGCCAGATACGAGTTGAAGTTGTTCATCTTGCGTAACGCCTTCATTACTTTTAGGAGCTTGTTCGCGTATTTTTCACGTTCACGCGCCTCCTCCTAGAGATGAAGATTACATAGTTAGAAAAGAATCATTAAAACGAGATTTCAAATGATATCGACGAAAAAAAATATTAGATGAAAACAAACAGTCAACGAAGGCGAAGACAATTAAAGACGTGATGGTGAATTTGTTCTCAAATACTTAGTTGAGGAATTGTATCAACATATAAATAAAAAAATGCAGTTAAGAGAATCAGGAATTCACTTTTTTGAAGTCTGTTAAAATCAAACAACATCCACAACCCCAGAACAAACATTCATTTATCACATAGACGTCCCAACGAATTAACTCCTCACACTACACCCACCTGCTCCAATATTCTGGAACGCGCCCAGTAGCTCATCTTGTTAAAGTGCTCCGTGAACCGCGTGAGGTTGGGCGAACTATCCTCAGACTGGTCCCGCGGCCAGGACAGGACCTCCGCCGCGGTGATACGCACGAACAGCTCGGCGTCCAGCAGCGTCATTTGCTCCGCGAGCTCGCTGGCCTTGAAGTCCAGCAGCGTATCGCGACGAAGGGAAACTGATCCGTAGCAGGGGAGCTCGTATTCGTATCTGTTATTTGTCTGGAAATAAAGTTTGGTATTAAAATTACTCTATATATTATTTATACGTAAAGCAAAAACGTTTTACTGAAATTATGCAGATGGCAGAGTATAACATGTATTTGATTTGATTATTGCTTCACGTTGGCGAACACTTACGATCAAGGCAGGACGCGCTCTGAACGTTTCTAACATATATGATTTTAAACTTTCATTATCGTGGACAGTAAACATTCTTAAAACTATTTAACGGGTTACTCACGATCATTGTTATTTATACCGATACCAAGACTGCGGTGGCGAGGTGAAACTATGGGTATGGTATAATATCGATATAAATAACATATATCGGTATAAATAACAATGATCGTGAGTAACCCGTTAAAGTTTTAAAAATATTTCTAACATATATATTCCTTGCAAACTTTTCTTAGTGTTTGAAGGATTAATTTCCAAAGATAATGTGTCTTTTACTTTCCCACACTACAGTTACACAAACACACACAGTTCTAGGTATTTTTTTATCGTGAGCATATCATAATAAGTGTATCAGTCACTTTCTTGCGATAAAGTAATTTTATGTATTTTTAGTTTATTTCACAGATTTTAGTGCTTGTCTATGTTTGTGTGTCAATTATGACAGAAGGGAATGTACTAAACTTGTCTATGGTCATAATAAAGTAATAAAGAGCACGACCGCGGTAGGGAAATCAAAAATTCAAAACTTATCCTACCAGAAACATTATTATACATACTGTTTTTGACTAAATTATGTTGAAAAAAAAAGTATACGAAAAGCTGTTTTCAGCATCATTTTCACGATTGCCTCCCAAAATGTATATACATTTACAAATTAAAATTAAATTAATTAATTTATTATTTTAATTTATTTATTTACAAATTTGATCTGGACTTTTTATCATACAAAATCGTCAAGTTTATATGAGAAAAATTCCAAATCGAATTTGCACCAGGTATAGTATGTAATTGGTAGATTATGCGAAAAGCACTGAAAAGTATGTTTTGAAATATAAACATACTGTATAATTTTTCTTAAATAACGTTTTTCCTTATAAAGTACTTTGTTTTGTGTAAAAAGGTTGTCAAAAGCCGTGGTAAATAAACACGGAGTGGCGGAATGCGAATAAATAAGACTCTTAACATTTCGTACAGCTAATTAATTTGGTTGGCTTTGATCATACAAAGCAAATAGCCTTGTTCATTCATACTGTGGGCTTCAATCCACGACTATGGAGGCGGCTAAAAAAATATGTTATTTGATTCCAAATTTGTCTTTGAAAAAACAATGGAAGTAATTTTAAAGACACGTTTAATAAATAAATAGTCTTTATTAACAATTACATATTAAATTTCATGTTAAAACTACTCGTGTATTACTAATATTCAATATGTACCTGTTGTTAAGTTGTGACTTCGTTAAATGTATTTATTTGTCTTGCTCTTTGGCGTAGGCCTCCCCAACTGTTCTCCACAACGAACTGTCCATGGCTATCTTCATCCGACATGGGGCAACAAGGCACCATAAGGTTTTACGCCTTTGACCTAGATCCTACTTGATGGTAAGAGGCGATGAAATCTTCTATGGTAAAGCTCACTAACTTAGTAGAAGCCTATTCACTTTATTGTAAACTAAGCTTTTTGTCTCTTGAAAAGCTTAGTTTCTTTTGAAAACTTTGGTCTCTTGAAAACTTTAGGTTTAGGTAGGCTTACGTACGGTATTAATTACCTATTACTACCAATTAAGCTTATGCTAGAACATTTAAAAACAAGTGTTTATAGGCCATGTTACGGAGAAACTTAGAAAAACCAATTAAAACGACTTTAGTACAGACATAACCTACCAAATAATGCAATGTCAAAGTATAAAATTCAGGGAAATTAATTTTATAATACACATTTAAATTTCGGTATTTCTATTATTCAATATTTATTAAATATATTATAAATACTTACTAATAGCTAAACTTTGAGTGAAAATTAGGACTGTAAGCTTCTTATTATAGCTTCCTCAAAATTCATTTATTTAGATATATTTTGATAACTATGACTAGTGTACTCTCATTCCAACACACGGAATATAAACAAACGCACCCAAAACCAAGGTCAATGGCCCAAAAATGCGATGAACCCGCCGCAGATCTAACATTACGTACGATTATTACCGCAGTAGAAATGATTGCTAATTAATTTGTCTTGCTTTAAAACTTGTGTTAGACACTGGCGTTACTGTCGGCCGGCAACTATTAGCTACCGTTTAATATCGTTCGGAATTCTTCAGTCTTGATCATTCTATTCCAAAAGTGTCCCACTTCTGAGCTCGGAACTCCTCTAGGTAAATAGGTCATCAACTTTCAGGACTGCATTTGCATAAGGTAAAGGAAACTGAAATCAGGAGTGCAGGTTACTCAAAATGTTTTTCTTTAACCAAAACAAGTGATAATTTACTTGTAATACGCGCATCATTTTAAAAGAGCTGTATTTAAACATATTTATTTTCAATGCTTGGTGCACAGAATTCGTAGTTACACTACCTGTTATTATAATTATATAACGTATTAAGCCTATATTAATGCTGCTTTACCTTATCGTGGTAACGCAGGATGCCATACCCTAATCACCAAACAGTTCGGTTTACTTCACAATAAACGAAAAACGAGTGTTACTAATGTATATAACATAGGTACGAGAAGTGGTCGATATTTTGGTTTTATTATGATACAAATATTTTTTTAGCTCGTGTGTTTAAGTACGTCGCCGTCGTCTCGTCTTTATATGCTTTGCATTATGCAAATGGGATCTAGATTTTTATCCATAAAAATTGACAAGTTAGCACCAAGCATACCTAGTATTATTAGTGTTTTATATTGTTATTACCTAGTATATTTTGAGTCATTGCTTCTGGCATCAGTTTGACGAGCAAAAGATTGCAGCTGACATGTATTTAATCTGTGTTGGTGAGGCCTCAGGCGATGGTCATGACTTCTCCCCTCTGCTGTGTCCACCCCTCCCCTCTCCCCTTCGCCCCCACTGGCCATCACTCGCTCGCAATGCCATGCAACACTTGTTTACTAACTGGTAACATGTTACGTTCTTTTTTCCTTGTTTTTACGCGGATTGGTGGTTTACGGGAGTTTGCTTCAACTTTGACTTGTAAAAGGCATGTGAAATCGTATTTGACGTATTCTTTTTCTTTAGACCTAGGCACCTGTATATATTTTCATGTCTGGTTATAGGTTGACCGCGTCATTTTAACTAGTTCAACATGGATTTTCTTGGATTCAGGATCTGACGATTAACGGACCCGCACTGAATCAGTGCTCTATATTTTGTCACATGAATATAAAAGTTGCAAGGTGTATGTATGTATATTATCAAAAAAAAGTTTTTCTATTGCTTCGTTCTCCATAATAGCGCTGTGGAACAAATATCCCTGTAGTTAATTAAAATCAAAAACAGTAGGGGAAGTACCGTAACGTAGAGCGCACGTCGAACGGGTTTGTTTTAAAAAAAAATATCCGAGGGGTACGGGGAACGTAGAGATACAGGGTCACGGGATAGAAATCCGTTTTATTATTCATTTCAGATTAATAACTCATGTTACCACCATTCAAACGTTCACTAGTGGCTATTCTCGTAACACTAACCAATAAAAAAATTGCTTCGGTTATAAAAGTTTATCTGACAGCCGTTCGACGGAAGCCCCATCTAAACTCTGTATTCACGACACATGTGGCTTGTGCACGCTTCGATAGGACTCGATACGATTGTATTTCTTTGTTAGGACTTGTTGTTAGAGAAATTATTATGTTTCGTATTTTATTTTTAAAACGTTATTTAAAACTCTGTTTACATCGTCGCTTAGAAACTTCTGGAAAACATTGTAATAAGCTGAAATAAATCTGAATAAGCTTAAACGGTGTCGTAAGTGTTGCCTAAATATTTCGATTATCTGTTGTTTGTGCCTATCCCAAATTGTTTCTTTTTAAATTATTTGTATGTGTGTATATGCTATTTTTTTTATTTAATCGCTGTCTGGCGTGGCCAGTATTATGCAAGGTAATGAGGGATAGAAAGCAAAACACTTTAAAATGTTATTCAATTCCGTATCCCCCTAACCTCTTGATCAGAAACTGGTACTATTCCCAGACCCGTGACAATTTTTAAATGGGGTTGGAGATAAGAATGAATTATAAATCGTTGTAAAAAATAGAGGCAAAAAATATTTCAACATTTGTTCCTCTACTTTCTTGCGATGTAAACAGAGATATAAAGATATACCATTAACAAATACAATGTAGTACTACGGGTACCTGATTGCGTTGGTAGTAGGAACCCTAGGACAAGTTTCAATGTTAAATTATAGATGTAGAAACAAGTTTCAATGTTAAATTATAGTAAAGAAATACATATTTATAAGTATTTGATATTTTACGGTTGCTTCATTAATACGTATATAACTTAACGGTACATTGCCGCACAAATTGCGTGGTAACATATTATTGGTGGTACCGTGGCACCGTAAACACTGTTTCCCTGTTATCCATGTGGCTACCACAATCGAGATTTTTTTATAATAAAAGGTTGCTTATCTCATCCAAATGAAGCACTCGCTAAAAATTAGCTTGATTACCATGTGAAAAAAATGTACAGGACCCTGGACTAATGTTACAGCAATTAACTCGCTAGAATATCAGCTACGGCTTTTATAACGACAACCTATCAGCAAAACCTTTATGAATCCTTGCACTTTGACTCTATTTATTATTGTGTTCATTGGCCGGAATCATAAAAGACTTAAAGCCTGAAATTATGAAATTGCGTAAGGTAATTTTACTGTTGTAAAACAAGACTACCTGTCCTTGTAATCTGCTACATATTTTCAAATTATGGCTCGGTAATTGCAGATGCAGTTGTTATGATAAACGTCTTGAACTAGAAACAAAATGCTGCGCATGTATTTTTAATGAACGTTTTTTTTTTCATAACGGGATGTACTTGAATGTCCAGATGGCAAGGATTAGGTTCTGGCATTTTATTTATTAATGCTGGTGGATATAAAACTAGTAACGAGTATTTTACTTCAGCCTCTAATAATAGGGGTTCCGTTTTTATACAAATTTCTGTCCTTTCTCATTCTAATAACTAACATCAATAGGAATCTAACGGAAATGATCGTGCCTAAACTTTTCACTACGGCAGCTCGGTCGAAGAAAGAATGCAGGGTGGCGAGGGTCCCCGAAGGTCTTCGGGAGCACGTGTTCGCGACCGGTAGCAGCCGGGAACAATGCATAAATTGAGCTCACACGCCTTGTAACGCAGTAAGTCATCATCGGACCCTTTCAAATCTAGTTGATGTCGTATAGACCGTTTTACTTCCACTGCCTTTATAGTAATATGATTACAAAGGTCCATTCATATTCAAAATTAAATGTAGCCTAAAATTGAGGCAAGCCGGCAAAGAAGAAACATTTTTTATTTCTTTAGCGGTTTTAATGACAAATTTTCTCGGTATAAGGGTGCATCTACAGTTAGCAGATGGCGTTCTTTGGTTTGTACCCGCGCTGTGCTAGTACAGCGTGCTGATAGTAGTATGTAGTATGGTAGTAGTGTAGTAGTGAGCAGCAGGTGGCGGCGAAGCTGTGAATTGGGCGTCGTACAGCGTGAATAGGGGAGAGGGGCGGCGGGTGAGTGTGGGTGGGGGAGGTTTAAGGCGCGGGCCCGCACGTGGATCGATGCGACCCGCGTCGCCCGGGCCCAGGGCGCCACTGTCCCCGACTCCCCACTTTCTCCCTGCCCTGTATTGTTTGTGCACAGACCTGCCGCTGCACGAGCTTGTGGTTGCTCGCTTCGTTTTTCCCTATGACGGATGGCTGCTAGCCGCAGTTTACGGATTTCCCGCTGTTATGCCGCGTTGGAGCTAAGTCGCTAGTCGCGGCACCTTGACACTTGACGGCGCATTTATAATTTACAGTTCGCTGAACAAAGAGATTTCTGCCGGCGAAATTGACTGTAGTCTCCGTGAAACCGTAATCATACATTTGAAACATCATAGCTAGAAAACTATTTGAAAAGATGTTTCAGACAACGCACAAATTAACCTAAATATTCGGTTACGTCATACTCACAATTTACGTTACAAAAAGTGTATTTTCACGCGCCACTCGTATTGGAGGAAAACGAAAGTTGCACTTTCATTCAGTGTTGGGTCGGTAGGCGTGAATGAATGCGCATTCACTGTTGCAGTCGGCCTTCGTGCCAGTTTGCTAAGCACTTGATGAAAAGCGTGATTTGATAGTTACCTGACCCCTCCCCCCCCCTACGTACACTCGAAACACAGCGGCGTATTGTACAGAACAAACGGCCATTCAAGTAAACTTCAAATGTACAGAACATTTCTTGATGATGAAGTCTCGTTTCTGGAGTTACAAAATATATTTTACAGATACTTGATGCAGACTCACATGTCTATACTAAGCTTATCCTTGCGTTGCGAGTGACATGCACAACACAAATATCTCATAAATCACACCCTTCACTCAAGAACAAATACGTATTCGTCATATTTATGACAAAGTTATAAATTATATCCGTGAAATATTTTTTCTATGGATTCGCGGAGGATTCGGTGCATTTGGAGATGGGCATTCATTCATCCAGGAGTTCGATCCATAATAAACAGGATTAACACTCTCCAGAACAGCTAATAATTACATAATTGTTCCTGTAGCTTAGTCTCGTAGGTGGTGACCCTGCCGATAAAGCGAAGGGCAGGACCCGTTCGATTCCCCGGTCGGAGAACATTTACGAGTAGGGAGTAGAGTAGCATATTTAGGGTCACGGATGTATTTGTAACGAGTTATTTCAGTCATTCGTTATATTAAATAATAGTGGCTACGTAATCTACACGACACAGCACTTGCTAGGCGAGTATGAGTTGTAATATAAGCATTCTATTTAAGCATTGCAAATAATATTCCAACTTGGCTGTTATTCATATTCCAACTGATTAACATATGTAAATTTTTTTAAAGACCGATATTTTTGTAACATCCATACAGAAAATTCCTGTTCATAACACAAAAGTTTGTTCAGTTGGGGACCGAATCCACGACCTCTGGCTTAGAAGTCAGGTTTACTAACCACGAGCAACAGTAAATGTAATGTTTTTGTCGATGTTGTAGATACGATTGCGACAAGCGCACTTAAACCTAAACAAGTATAAAACCGTTACCATTAAAGTAACCTACCGTTAGAACACCTATTCACATGATAATAATAATGGCATATTGTTAGCTCCTAACTTTATGTTATGCGAGAGGCCGGGGTGGCGTTGCCAGGTGTCCCCCCGGGATTGGGGCGTCCTAATTCCCAGGGGTCCGTACACAGATCGTGTCTCACCATTGGTTGCCACGTACATCCCAAGTTGCTTTGACGATAGACTCGCCGATTATAAAATTGCGCTTAGGATTTTTGTAAGGGTCGCCTCGAATGTATTTCTCATTGTAATCTTTGTCATCTTTGTGTGTCTTCGAAGGTTTTGATTGACGACTGCGTAGCCTATAAGAATACTCCTAGTGTTCTTTATTCTATTAGGTATCTAGTACTAAAATAATTCTGTAATAATTATAATTCTGTCAAGTGATATAACAATATAAAAGACGCGGGCGAGCATCGTATTTACATCCATGGCACATGGTGTCTAATAGGTCTGTTTGTCTTAAGTTTAGCCAAAAACATTAATTATTGGCCACAAGAAGCAAATAAACTCATCCATCATTGAACTCCGTCAACTAAGTTTACGTCGTCGATCTTAACTTTGATCCTTGGAGAAGTAATGACAGTCGAGCTCCAGCAATCGACTGTTATCTTTTCAAATCTTTATTAGCTTCAAGACGCGGGGCCCGCGAAAAGGTCTCTTCAACGCTGCTACAATGCGAATTGGTTAAGGTTAGTGGGCTACCGAAGTGTTGGAAAATATTTTGGGCCCTGAACCCCTCCGATAATGGTTAACGGTTGTCATCTGATGATAACATGAGGTGTCGACTGACTTTGATGTCCTCCGCACCAAAGGAGCGCTGACTAGTCACCAACCAACCGTCCGGCCGCTGTTTTTAGAACTCGGCTGATCAACTAAAAAAGCCACCGGGTTTATGTATGTATTATGTAGTCAAGAGTTGTAAACGTGCTACTTTTACTTTTTGTATATTGTACGTTTAAAGCTATTTTCTCGTAAAAATGATCTTTAGATAATTAGATTTCTTCTTGCCTTTATGGCAATGAATAAAGTTGTTTAGTCAAGAAGCTCCACTTTGTTTCAGAGCGCCTGAAGCGTTTTAAAGAGAAAATCTATTATGCCTTTTAAAGAGCAGATTTCAGTATGTTATTTATTTTGCTCCACTTTCACTTGTACTGTAAATACAAACATAATCCAAGTATCAGGGATAAAATTACATGCTTTTAATTAGTTTGTCCTATCCCGGTGTTTTCTGTTATAAAATCTTGCAATATGAGTCGGTGTCCGAATGAGCCCAGACTTTGCATACGATGCAAGTTTTATAACAGTAAAATAAGCATAATGAAGGCGGAAGGTTATATGAACTTAGATAGAAATGACGCCATTCTGTAAGTTGATTCGTCTCGATAAGGACTCTGTCTACATTATATGTAAGATCTGATGATGAAGACTAAAACTGGCTTTATTATTTTCTCTGCAGATATAAAACAAAAAGAAAATTAGTTAATTTCTAAAATTTTCTTTTCCGTCACATGAAAGTTTGTAAATTTCAAACTACAACTAAATTTGGGTTTTAAAAGACACAAATATGTTAAAAAATAAATTGAGAAAATTAGAAGTAGGGATAAAAGCGTATGTTTCGTGAAATTCTATGGATTAGTACTGGCTATGGATAATTTTTTCGTAATGCGGTATCGGTGTCTAACCAGCGCGGGACGTAAATTTTTTTATTCAACACCGAAGTGAGCCGCACTTTTTGAAATAGGGTCCTGCAGGGTGCCTAACAGTCAAAATATTTGCTTAATAACGTGACTTCTACTCTCGTCAAATGGTTGTGACATATCAAATCAAAACCGTTTCGAAATAAACCAATTGCACTTTTTTAACTTTTAAAAGCTATTGAATGAGCTTTACCATCAGACCGCATCGCCGCTTACCATCAAGCAAATCGCGGTCAAGCACAAATGTACAGAAAATAAAAAAAAAACCTTTCTAATCTTTATAATGTTTTATGTAATGCCATCTTAATCCTCAACTTTAGTTGGCGACATGCATAGGACACCCAGCGAGAAAATGTAAATATTGAATAAGCATCGCAACGTGTCCCAAGCGCAACATTTGATATTGTTTTGTACCTAGAATGTTATTGCAGTATAAGTTTTGTAGAAGCACTTATGTAATTAACACCTAGGTGGGTTCTGAGTAAATTCAAGGAATATTGTACCTATCAGATTGCAATATCATTGTGACAAGGTGACGCCTCCACTTATTAGAACTTAGATGTTTCTCCGTAGGTATTGTATCCGATGTCAACTAATCCATAGGCATTACTAATAATAAAGTGAAAAGATTTACATTTTTGTATGTTTGTAATGAATAAACTTACAAGTTCGGATCCGATTTCAAAAATTGTTTCACCATTTTCCTCTGATACAGTATCACTGAGTGACGTAGGCTATATAAATATGTGGAAAAAAAAGTACAAAATATGGAAATAATAAAATGATGGCGTGCATGGGGCGTGTGCTAAGCGGAGTGCGGGGCATATGAAAATGTGCAGCATTCGCAAGTAATTCACATACGGCATAGGGCAGCGTTTTGACCATCACCCACCACCACGACCACACGGACAAAGTCGCGAGCAACAGCTAGCTATAAACTATTTATAATAAGACCGGAAACTACGCTCCTGCAGAACTGCACATCGGAAGAATCAGTTACCAGAAAAAAGTCGTTATTGTCATATAACCGTTACAGTTAGACATATGATGTCGCGGACTTATTTGTATATATTGATGTCCTCTATAAAACTGTAGTACATCACTTTGTACTATTGTTAATAGTTTCCGCAGCGTATTTGGTGTCTTTGTAATGCGTTGGGTTACATAATCAAAGTTTTCATACGGACCCCTAACGTTTTAACTTTTTTTTATAGCTCATGTTCTTAATATTGTAATCGGCCCAGTAGTTTCAGAGCCTATTCTCTAACAAACATTTTTTTCTTTATAATATTAGTACCAATTAAGAGATTGGAGAAATCGTGGCAAAAGGATTGAAAATGTAAGTGAATTAAGAGAGCTTTCTATATGAAAGTCTTCGATACAAAATTCTATAGAATTGTTGAGATGGTGCCAAGCAACCTGCGACGAGTACAGCTAGTTCAAAAACATCTTAGTCTAGTATTTTTACTCAGTTTGGGACAAATTTTCACTGCAGTTCTAAGTCGTTAAAGGTTATTGCATATCTACCTTAGTGCAGAATTTGTAATCAGTTTTTGCACTAAGGACAGATTTAAGTTATCATTAACGACTTAAATGCGGCAATATTTCATGATAGCTTTTACTATAAGTGGATTACACGTATCCCTCGCAACTGGGATTCTCATTAGTAGCAACCAGCATCCCCTTTTGAGGAATGCTTTTAATAATTGCAAGTTATCGAGAGTTCCTGATAGCGTTCAAGTGCACAGGAGTGGAATTAGTGAGTACGATACTCATTACGCTGCAGGTGGATATTATAATTGTATCCAGCCAATTTCAACCTCTTAGCAAATAAATAATAATAATAAATATCTTTGGACAACTCACTCACGGCCATATGACCCCAAACTAAGCGTTAGCTTGTACGATGGTGATCAGACTACTGATAAACATATATATATATATATATTTAAATACATACTTACATATATATATTTACACCCAGACACAGAACAAACATTCCTGCTCATCACAGAAAAGTTTGACCTGGGTGGG
>DWJZ01006414.1:0-13056 GCA_018249125.1 Asbolis capucinus
CTATAATCTATCTAAAGTCCAATTTTCATACAGATCCGTTCAGTAGTCTGCGTAAATGAGTAAAATATCCATCCATCCATGAGAAGAGTACCTATTTTAATCATAATATATTTAATAAACATGTCATTAAAATATCCTTTCCGTCCACATCAGTTTTAATTTCGGAACAGGAATATAATTGCGTTACCCTAATTGCAAATCCCTAAAGGGATGGACCTGCCCTTAGCAAGTTACCTGTCGCCTGTAAAACATAATTAAATTTATATAAAAAGATTCATATTACACGTAAGCCCGTGTACACGTGTTCAAGAGCAACACGTCTTCTTTTTAAATGTAAACGGGTACTCACGATTTGTTATTGTTATACCGATATTTCGACTCAACTGCATGGTTCATGGACAAGTATTACCGTGACAAGAATCGTGTGTTAACATCTAAACACACATTGGTTAATTGAATTTTAGAAATCACTTATATTTTGTTAACACTATTATTATAGTTTCGATATAACCCTATTTGTCTCTCTGTCTGGTACGCGTTCTAGCTAAAACCAATGAGCAAAATTTGATGATATTAGGCATAGATATAGACTAAATATTGAGGAAGAACATAGGGTGCTTTTCATCGCAAAAAAGGCTCTGAAGAAATTATATATAGAGAATATTAAAACAGGAAAATTAAAATTTTACAATAAAAAACCTACTTGAGTTATAAATTTATTAACGAAATATGAAATATATATATTTTTTTAAATAATTGTTTGATGTCGCCGATGGGAACCTGCGGCCCGTATCCTATTGGGGTGAGGCCCATACATGCATAGACCCGATTTACATGAAGCAACTTGGCGCTTCTTATGATCCCCCATGAAATGTGTCCCGCACCCATATCCTTATAACATTTGTGGCCCTCATATAAAAGGTTGTCAATCCGTAGGTTACATCAATTATCATCAGCTCGTTCTCTGCCGAGAGACATCGCACGTAACTTGAACAATAACAAGCGTAGGATTCGAATCCAGTACAGTAGACGTTGTCTTCAAACCGCTAGGCTACAAATGACACAATCCCTACTAATATTATAAATGCGAAAGTAACTCTGTCTGTCTGTTACGCTTTCACGCCTAAATCACTGAACTGATTTTGATGAAATTTGGTACAGATAGAAAGTTGACCCTGAGGAAAACCATGGGCTAGTTTTTAAAGGGATAGAAGGGGTTGGTAGAGGGGATGAATGTTTGTACGGAAATTAGTCATTTTTAAAGATAGGGCTGCGAAATTTTCGCAAGTAATTCACATATGGCATAGGGCAGCATTTCGACCACCATCCACCACTACGACCACGCGGACGGAGTCACGGGCAAAAGCTAGTGTATTATATTCCCCTGGCAATATTATCCCCCTACTCAGTGTACACCCGGCGCACAAAGCGTTGGGCGCTAATGCAATATTTCATTGCCAGCACGGGAAATGACAGGTGTAATTCCCTTTGTGTCTTTTTCATTGCCCGGATTAAAATGTACCGAGAATGAATTTGGATTTATAAGAAAATGTATGAGCGTAAGATCAGGAGAACCGTTGCTCAGTAATTTTTGAGGTAATTCCGCTAGAATGGTTTTTTTTTTTAATTTATTTGTCACTAGCATCCGTCCGCGGCTTCGCCCGAGCGACAGGTACCTTGTAAAGTTGCCTATGTTCTAGACTATTAATAATCTATCCTTGTGCCAAAATTTTACACCGATCCGTTCAGTAGTTTTTGCGTTTTTTTATAAAGGACAACAATATCTGCAAATACGTCAATGATACTATATGTCTTACTGTCACAATAACTACATTTCTATGGTAACTTGTCCTTCTAAAAACGAAGAAATCAGTTTATATAAATTCACCCCTCACATTTTAACATTAATGACACCTTTGATTAATTAATGACCCTATTAAATGGTAAGCCCTATGTAACGTGTGTTCGTGAATTTGCTATTATACACAATTTCATATAAATCGGTTCAGCTATTTAAAGAGTTAGGTGACAAACACAAGTAAAATTTTTATACATCTGCTACAGATCCTATCTGAGTTTGGAATTCAACCGTAATTCTATTAAAAAATAAATTGCCATTGTCAGTGTTGAAATTGCACTAATGTGTGTGTCAAATAAATAGTAAGTGTCATATTTTGTTTTGTAATTTAATGTATTTCCAATGAATTTTCATACAAAATAGTAACTTTCTGCAATCCTCCTCCATTCAAACTTTAACTGTGTGAAATTTGAATGTCCTCCGTCTTCGTAATTTTGGTAAAAAGGCGTAAGTTTTGGCTTCACGTATATGTCCACGCGTGGCTTCGCTCGCGTCGTATGTTCATAAAAAATAATAGCAAAAAGTCTATGTGTTATTCCAAATTATAATCTATCCCTGTACCAAATTTTATTCAGCTCCGTTCAGTAGTTTTTGTGTGAAGGAGTGACAATCATTCACCCATTCTTAAAAAAAAACGATTTTATTATTTTCATAATTATTATGGTTGGTTTAAACATAGGATCAAGATATTGTGTTACACATTTTTAGGATAAAAGAATTCCGGAAACGCGAAACTATCTCGCAAGCTTCCGCGGAAGCTTTTATACGACCTGCAATTTAATACCGGAAAGTAAAGCTCATAATGGCACTTCAGGGATATTTTAGACACTAAATTGACAAAAAAAAGAAAGGAAGTTTAATTAAATAAATAAACACCTTCCCCAACCCCCAAAACATACCCCAATTTGATCAATAATCTAGTTAAAGTACTAAATGACGTGCTACATCTGCGTTGTAGTTTTCATCCCCTGCATAATTCGAAATTTCAAAAACGTTCGAACAAATGTTTATTTATTTCTTCAAACTTTTATCCCTTATTTCAAACTCTTCAAATAGATGTAATTTAAAATTAGGAGCCGCAATCGAAGTTCAATAAAAATATTTTAATAACATAAATTTAAAAAAAAAATTATTTTCAAATGTTTTTTTAATGGTTCGTCATATTTTATGTTATGTTACGTACTTTTTTTATCCCGTAAATGCATAAAAAAATTGTAATAAGAAATTATAAGCGATGTAAATCAATATATTGAATTGATTACTTTACATATGAAAAGATCACAAATAAAAATATGATATTATATAACATGTTAATTTAATTATATACTCATTATTTGGGATAACTCATAAACTTTACATTGGATGTCTTTCAAAATTGAATGAGATGATATGACGGACCGCACTGACGAATTGATAACCTCCTATTTTGAAGTCAGTTAAAATATCCTGGACTCACTACGGTAATTCTATCTCCTTTCCTCAACAACGCTATTCTATTGTTCTCAATTCTGAAGTTCTCCTGCTCCTTTTTTGAAGTCAGTTAAAATAGCCTGAAATCTCTACGGCAAATCTCTTTTCTTCAACATCATCTTTACACAGAGTATATTAATACAGTTGTAAAGAGAGCTTAGCTAACAGCTATAAAGAATTTATTAGATCTGCTTTCCTCTTTTTCTTAATAAACATCTGTTCACGTAATTTTAATCTTTTATCTTGTTTAAACTGCATTGTATGCGGAGTCTGTTTAAGTATGAATCTGGAAGATCTAAGCAAATTTATTTTTCCCCTCTCCGACTTCTAAGACAATTGTTTGATTGCCAGCGAAGATATGAAAGCTAACGTTTTATATTTAGATTTAAATTATATAGTAATTAAATTGATTATCATAAATTTAGCAACGTAAATAAACCGTAACGATTTGAATGTTTGTCTCGAGTCACGAAGTTAGTTAGGGAGCCTTAGTTCGATTTCTGCGTACATATTTAATTTGTAAAGTTAGTACATATTCGAAATCAATTATCACCAACCAAAAGTAAATGCTGAAAATATCGTGACCCTTACTCCTGAGAGTTCCCCATAAAGTTGTGACAATAGTGTAAAGTTTGGGAGACATATTTCACATCGTGAGAAGGACAATAGTGGAATATTTGAAGGTTGTAATGATAATGGAGAATTCTTATTTCCTGGATCATTTCACGTAAATCATAGCAACCAACTTAATTGTCTAATTTAAGACACGACCTTTTATTTATTTTAAAACTTTATGCCATATACATCAGTCCAAAGTCATAATAATGTTTGAAGTTCTAATGACTTTCAGGAAGTTTAAGCAACGACTTGCCGATAAGGATAGCACCGCCCCTGATTCCATTGAGTTTCCAAATACAAAAACAGATTTATTAAAGTATCGCTTATCGCTCCACGCCCAGCATAACAAGCCCCGGAACAGTCCGTATATCATCAATTCTTTCCTCACAAAAGCGTGTAATATATCTTCTCGTATCACATTCGCGAGGACTCAAAATTTCTCGCTTTATGTTACTGCGCCCAGATAAGAATACCAAGTGTTACTCCGATGCAGTTTTAGTGACGCCATTGTTCTAAATATTGCGTCGTATATTATCTTTATTGCCTTCAAAATTGTTTTAAATTGTTCGTAGGGGAATGATAGCTGTGATGGCCTAGTGGTATCAAACTCCTCGGCGACGCAGACAGAGGTATGTTTTAAATTAAAAACATCTGTAGCTAAAAATTTTACGGATATGAGAACTCGTTATTAATGAAGGAAATTATTGCCTAGAAACAGCCGCTTTTTAAACATAGGAGTATAAAAAATATATTTGGAAGTAAAATCACAACTGATTTAAAATTAGGAATCAATGTGAAAATTAAAAAAAAAAACATTTTGCATAAAAGTACCATTTCAGGTCACTAACAGGCAGTAATAATTTCGCCATGAACAAAGTAACGTGTCCCCGTTATTTACATGAACCAAATAAAAATAGTTCATTGAAATAAAGTGCCAGCAATACTTTGGTTACGAGATGAGTTTCTTAATACAACGCCAGAAGCCACAAAGGTTATGAATATTAAAGAAGATAAATGTAAGTAGTCCGAAACAGTTACTTTACTGAGGCCTCTGTAACGGGGCGCTGGGAATATTACACACAATAGAACAGCATTCATTCATACAGACACTGTGGGAGAAGTTTCTAATCGTAGTACCAGATGCTGTGAGAGTTAGCAAAAAGAAACGCCTCAATAAACTACACAATTGGAACTATCGAAATAATCAATCTTGAATTAAACAAATAATTTACATAGTTTTTAATTGTAGCCCTTCTGCCTCTGTTGTTACTTGTTTAATAAGTTAGGCGTTGTCAAATCATGCGGTAGACCCGAACAAACTGGTGAGAGAATGTTATAGTAATTCCGTATTTTGTAAGTTAATCTCTGAAATCCGTGTAAATTTTGTTGGAGCTTCAGAATATTTGCGGGTAGCCATTTATTCAATATAACAAAATAAAACAAGCAACAAAATATTTCAATAATCCTACTCTGTTATAATATAAATCAAAGCAATACATCATTTTTCTAAACAAGTTGATACAATCGAAACAGCTTACAATCAACCAAGATTTATACGGCAAAATGATAGACAAAGAAATAAAACAGACAGTACAACAGCAACAAAAGGGAAAACAAAGCTTCAAAGATACTATCAGCTTATGTTTTTTCAAGGAACGAGATAAAATGGAATAAATATTGACTGAGTCAGACGGAACATTTAACAAAATACAATTATTGTACGACATTACGGATCTTGCATTGTTGAGATAGATTATATCAGGTAAGAGACGAAGGAAATTGAAGTATATTTGAAAGAAAACCTAAGCCTTTTGCTTTTAAGTGGTCCTCGCTTTCTATTAATATTCGAACATCAATAATATTAGCGAAACTGAAATGAAGTACAAAGTTAGAAATATTGACTTCTTACTTGAAGTCATACATATATATATACTTTTAACAAGATCGTAATTCTTCAGTAGCAATATTTTAAAATCTTAAACTTTGCTCTTCCTTCATTCGGAACAACAAAGCGAACAGATTAGCTAATTATAGCGTCAAAAAATTTTAGAATAATGCTGATTTGGTTTAACTAAAACTAATAATATAAATATTCATTGTGAACTCTTCAACCTAGTTTCATACTTTAAACCTCCTAGACTTAGATGATACGTGAAAGCCAAGAATTTCTTCTGCAACACAGGAAGTAGAAGAAAGATCCATTGGCTTGTCGTATTTGTGCAGTAATAAAACAGAGTTTAACAAATAAACGTACGCGTCCTTTAAGGAAAAAGAAATTCACTCCTATTCGAGCAGTGTCTAGTGTAGTGTCAGCCAGACCTTCTGGGAAATCTGAAGGAGACAAGTTAATGCAGGCTAGCTCGCATTGCAAAATTTAGCTCGGAGCACAGGACGTCTTTATTAAAAATTCGCATTTGTATTGCAGGCGTAGAGGCGGTTTGTACTGGGATATTACTTTATTATAGCTTTGTCGGACAGGAGAAGACTGGGCGATAAGCGACAAATTATATTTTGAAAAGAGTAAAAATAAACGATTAAGGAATTTATATTATTTGTTTCCTTATTTAATTAAGTGAAGTTTATTAAGTGAAGAAGTAATGAAGTTCTTTTATAGGTAAAAATATTAATAACAGTTATAAAAATCAACTTTAACTTCGACTATTTTGTATCCCTTTACCAACTTAAAAAGAATTGATAATTTGAAATCAGTAAAAATTACTTTCACAAATGACAACAACTGCCAGTTGAATAAATTACCTCACATACAAAAAACTTTGATCAATCATCTATTCGAGTACTATGAGCTGAAATAGAAACATCAGACGCAGCAAATTATGACACTCCTGGTTTTGCGTCAGAGTTCATGAGAAATAAAGTCATCAAAGATTGGCATTATTTTGCTAGCTTAGAAAAGGTAATATTCCAATCTTTATTTTTTACGCAAACAATACATATACATATGTACTTATAAAGCCCATTTGCTGTCTTTATAACTCTTACTCGTAAATCGCCAACTCCTTTTTGTGTGACACATTTACATTGCAAACAGGAATTGCTTGCCAGTGAGATGGTTACGATACAAATTCCGTCGCCTTTTCTTATGAGATTTCTATTACGACCTAATCTTTTTAGTCTTTCTCGACGGTCACTACTTTGCTAGGATTTTCTTCAGTATTCTTTATATTAAAGATGTAGGATTTATATAAGCTTGCTCGAATAATAGATAAATTTATTCCTATTTGATGTTCGTTCTAGATATGGTTACTTAGCAAGAGTTTTATTGTATATTTAGCTACCACGATTTAAGAAATAATGTTAAAAAAATAAATACATTGCAAGTTTCTTCAAAATAATTTGACATTGAACGCACGCCATCGCTTTTACAAATCTAGGAATTTGTGTATGCTCTTGGAAATAAAAGAAGCAAAAGACTGCCAAAGATTTCTTACGCCTACGTACAACTATGGTACCGCTTACTGTTACTGATGTGGTAGCAGTTTTATCTTTAAGATAACCATCCGTTTTGTAATCTTTCGTAACAGCATTTGACGTTTTAATTTAGAGTACGTTGCGATATGTGAGCAGTATTGGACAAAAGGCGATGTAGTAATTTGATTTTAATTATTAATACTGCCTATTGCGTTTACCTCTAAGATCATTTGTTTATGTTTTTATAGGCTAAAATAAAAGAACAGTGCCTCTCTTCACACTCCACACTGTCCACACTCTTTTGATAATTACAGAGCTTAGATGAGGATCACCGATGGTGAAGAAAGGTCGTTGAGGCCACACATGGGAAAAAGAGACCAAAAACGACCTTGCTAGGTGCAATGATGAACTAAAGAATTTAGGGGCTGAATTCAGAAGGCTCAGGATTTTATAGGGTGGAAGTTTAGGTCTATATTCAAAAGCTGACGGCGTAGAAGGATGAGATATCGTAACAAGTAGCAAAATGGTTATTAAAGACTTCGATAAGGTCGCTGCCGCAAGTTACCAAGTTTCTGTTTGAGTTATAGAATAAGCCAGGTCCTAAGTCAATCTCTGAACGCAAACAGTTTTAAGTTGAAGCACACCTTACCAGTGTTTGATGTCAACATCAAACTACGATAGATGTAGTATAATGAATCTGACCGATTAAGTATACCGTGAACTGTGTCGTTTAAATAAGTACACTAACAATGGTGCTATTAGCGAAATAAACGAGTATTTTTTCTGACAAAAAACCGGAAAGTCTAGTTACCTAAATCTATTATATTAAAAAGAAAGGCAAAACAAAAAGTCAGAAAACTTTCGTTTCCTTTAATTTAAATAGAATAGAAATAGCCGACAAACAAGTCGACAAGCGACCGTCGCTATTGCCTGTGCACACCAAATACATCAAATCTATCAATGATAAGTTGTCATCTAAGAAAGAAGAACTAGAAAAAAAATCATCAGAACATTTCGTTCGTCAATATAACTGAAGCAAATAAAAGATAGTTAGTCAACTTTAATGGAGAAGCCATTTAAGAATTTTGGGTTTTTTTATCTCTTTTACCTCTTAAACTAGCCATGGATTATAGTGGCGTTCAGTAAAAAGACCCTGTAACCATTCCTCTTTTCCATATCTAGAAGCTTTACGATAACATTTTATTCGAAAAAGAAAAAATAGGATACATCAATACACTCGGTCCAGTGGGTTAATAACACCCTTTCAAGTTGAATCTTAGTAATGTTCTGGGTGGGAGATTGGTTGAGAGATTCAAAGGGCTCGCAAAATCCTCTGTATCTCGTAAAAAGTTACAACTTTAACCGTTTAAATGTATTACCAGTATAATTGTTTATCTTGAGAGTATATTGATAAAATTACGATAGGTATACATCAGCCTGATTAAAATAATTCGTGACAATCATTAAACCCGTCACAATATTCTTCATCCAATTTTAAAAACGTAGGCATAAGAAAAATATGTTTAAGGTCGTACTGGTTTATAAAATGCTTGACAATACCTATGAATCAGGTCGTTATTTTATAAAGACAAGAAATTAAAACACAGAGATTGTTATATATTCAGAATTATATATGTATGAGTCTATGGTACGCGACATGTATGTATTTAAAAGTATATTTGTTTATGTATATTTATATATACGCAAACATGAAGCTTGACACAATAAACATTACGTACAAATGTACAAAGAACGACAAAAACAAACAAATTATCCTCGTAACAACGTAATAATGAAAACACCGTAGAACGTGAAGTTCCTAGAGCGGTACGATTAAAGTACCATGAAATCAATAGGGACCAATGTCAGAACAGTAGGAATCAGTAGGAACAGTGAAGTAGCTGATACAAAAGTACCTGAACTAAAGAGATTTAGAGTTTTTCTTAGTCTCAAGGCAAAACTTTTCCTATGGAAATAACCAAAAACGAGTAATGCCACGTTAGGGCGCACCCCGTCCTTCATGCGAATCAGAAATATAAAAAGACAAATTAGATGCGTTTGTCAGCCAAGAAAAATTATAGGTGTCAGATATTGTTTCCCGAATACATTAAAAAATACCCTCATTAAAAAGATAATTTTCATAACATTCGATAACACAGAGTTATACAAAATTCCATATGTAATAGGAAGTTTTGTTTTGTTGAACATCCACCGTTATCACCAAAAATTATTACAAATATTAATAATCAGGCAACACCTTAAAAAATAGGCAACACGTTAAATCTGAATGTAATAGTTAAGTTGCGCTGATTGTAAAAACTTTTACACACTGTGCTATACTTATTTTCTCCCTCTCTAACTTGTAACGATATTCACTAAAGTTTATTCTTTAAAAGACATCTCACTCCACAAACAAATTCTCAAACGCTGTGGTGACAATCAACTCGAAAAACTAAGTTTTCTTTTCAAATCTGATCGCAAAACTTGAAATGTACTTCGATTTTATCCATTCAACCATCTTCTAAAAGCATGTGAAGTTTATATCGACTTACTTACAGACTTGCTTCATCGTGGAAGAGTAAGTGATAGGCGATGAAAAGTTTCAGGGACTTTCTTTATGGTAAATAGCTGCATTTATTCAAAATCAAACAAAAGGTTTTTAGGAGTAAAATATATATTTTGCACAAACTTGAATACATGCCCCTCATATTGTTAGAGAAGGCCCGAGCCCAGGAGTGGGTCAGTTATGGGTTGCAAAGAAGAAGAAGAAAAAAGGATTATGTAGATTTTTTGATATATAATTGATCCTTGTGATGTTTTGCCTGAAACTGGGTAAGTCCTTTATCCTGTGATACTAACAATGAAACATGAAAGACAATTTTATGATATTTTAAGCCACTCTCATAGGTACTTATAAAATACCGACATCACGAATAGTTAAGACTAACATCGATTATCTACACCAAACTAGAATTGAAAACAACCATCGCTAGGGTGGTTGGTACTGGTCACCAGTCGAACGAAAGTACAAAATAGTCCACAGTACCTAATAGTTAAGATACTGCTGCTTCATAATTTGGAGAAGGTCGTCGTATCGTTAGTTAACTATAACTCAATTTGTCAAGGCCTAATAAAATTCGCCATGACATTAGGAGAACTTTATCGAAACTTGTTAAACATCCGCTGCTAGATTAAATTACGTGTTGTCGTTTCACGAAACCCAAAATTTTCGAGGACAGATGTTAAGGACAAAGCAAAATGATTAATTTATTTTATTACCATTATATTGTTGGGATTTTAAAGGTATTGTGTGGAACATGGTCATGAAAGGACCTTTAAAAGTTATTATTTTACGAATGTAGATTTAATGTGTAAAGATTTGGAATGAAATCCACAATTGCTTGTGTAATTTTTGACTCCCAAAATTGCCTTTGTTTCGAGTCATCGTCTAAGACTAGTAATTAGTGAAACATGTATAATTATCCAAAATTCTTGCGTCAAAGGCACCGGCCCATTCGTGTCCAACAACCAACCGCGTTTGACATCACTAACTACTTCACAACTATTTCAATTTAAATTTGCCAACGACACGAGCGACTATTCTACTTGTTTCTCAAACCGTTTCTGTTTCTAGATCGTCAGTTGTTTGATCGAGCTTTTATTCAGTTATCAAACGGTGTGTATCATATATTTGTTTGACAAAAGTTTCCGTTTCATTCTGAACATCGTTCGCAATAAAATTATTTAATTTTGCGCTTTTACTTGTTTCAACCTTGAGGGTATTATTATGAATAGATTGTTTTAAATATTTCACATGATCAAATATATTTCAATATGACTTTGTTTTTACGCCTTTCTACTTATTCACATATTCTACTTAGGTATTGTTCACAGCTAGAAGCTAAATAGTACAAAACTATCGCATGTTCTAAGTAACAGTTCAATTTCAAACTACGAGTTCAATAATCCAAAAATAGGTGTCATTTCCTTTAAAGGGGCGACAAATTGGATGTCGCAGTTGCTAATTAACACAATAAGGAAATATTTACAGATGGCTTGTTTGGGCGGTTTAGTTCACGTAACGAAGAGAAGCGATTAAAGGCATAATACAAGTTAAATAACGCATTGTACGACCAGCATATTGAAACCAACCCCCAAACCCCCCTCGCACTCTCCTATGATATTTACATATTTTTTTATAGAAGTCTAGTTCTTACAGAATTAAATAATAATTATAATGAATAATGCTGAATCGGCTTTATAAAATCAAAACACAACAGTCTATTGAACAATGCCTCTTTTTATTTTCGTTTAGATTAATATTTTTATCATCTAGTAAAAATACCAATGAATTATTTGATTTACTCAAATATTAACTTATTAACGTACATCATACCAAAATCAGTACTTCATTTAGTTAAAACAAGTCGCTACCCAGTCCTAGGCTAGTGATGAAACAAGATCCTATTGTAAAACTTTTTACTCCAAGGAAATCCAGAGTATATTAGCAGTTTCTGTTTATGGGAGACTGTTACGCTATAAATGGTCGGAAGAATAAATGTTGAAACAATGTGTATGGTATTAGGTAAGAGAGTTATTGACATGTATGTAGTTACCTGATATTGATTCCAGAACACACTTAAAAATGTTATACCAACAATCTTCGTAAGTGTCAATAAAAATGTAAATACAATAAGAAACGTTTGTATTGTTACATGTACTTTAAATCTCTTACTAAATATTACCTGAACTGCAGTGTCAGCGAGCTAATTACCATTTTAAGTATATCATTCAAGTTAATCTAAATTGTCGATATAATATTAACCTCACTATTACCCAATTAAACATAAGTTGTTTTACTTACAAGGGCACATCCAAAATTAATAACTGAATAGGAAAACATTGTCTGAAATAATCTTACAGCGGGACAAGAGTTGAGGTCCTCCTTTCTGTATAAACTTGAAAGCATCAAAAATGAAAACTTTCCAAATTCTGTTTAAATATTAAACAATCAGCTGACAAAATATTCAAGCAATTTCTTCGCCATTCTGTTAATAACAAAACCGTCCATAAATTTCACTTTACTATCCCGTGCCTATAAATAAAAAATAAAACGCCTTGGCGCTCGGTTGGATACAAGGCATCCCACAAGGCTCCCTCTTTGCCCCATTCTCTTCAACTTCCGCTACAACAGTCACTGCGTTTTGTTAAAGTTTCCATCTAAAAAGAAAGCACCGCTTTTACGTCTCTACGGGCGGAACACGAAAACTTTTGAGTTTATTCAAGATGCTAGTTTAAAATTAACCTCTTCCAGGAAGGAATGTTGACTGTGCGTTCTGCTAAGTGGGGATCTTTGAGATCACAAACTTCAGATCTTAACAAATAAGACTAAAGATAGATTGCACGAAAGAAAGCTTATTATTCATCAAAAAATATTACACTTTGCATTTCCTACGTTACAGTTTTTCTTCTTTCCAGTAATCTTTTTAAGTCCTGTTTTTATTTGTGTTATTCATCTCACTGATTTCATAAAGTTGGTGGATGGGACGAAATGTATTTTTAAGTTAAAAGTTAGCAAAAAGCGTAATAAAACATAATAATGCATGAAATATGGTAACCTATTTCCCGAAACTGAAGCCTTCATGCTAGCTATCCAAGACCAAGTAATAAGTACAGCTAAC
>DWJZ01006415.1:0-13054 GCA_018249125.1 Asbolis capucinus
CGGAGTGCAATGGAAAGGCCTCGCCCTGGGGGAACCGCCTTCCTGATCACGGTGTCCCCTACGCCAGGTAAGTATGAATTGCAAACCTTAACGCTCACTACTTGTACAACCTACACAAGGTCTCAACAGCGTGATTCAGAATTAATTTTGTATTGCCATCTAGTGGAAACCGTCGGAAACTTTTCCCATTAAGCTACGGCTATTGCCATCTATCGGAGAATACTAGAACTAATTTCGAATAGTTCTGTAGCTAAAATGACAACGGAAGTAACGCTTCTTCATTATTCATATTAATACTAAGAAAAAAATGATCTTACGTTCCGTATTTAGCGGCATGCAAGAGTGTCGTTACGAAAATCCTGTACGTGGCGACTGTGAAATTGTTCACTGAGTAGTAGTTATCGTAGCTGGTTCCATTAGATACTGGCGCCAGGGCTGGTGGCATCACACTCCTACAAACATGCAATATTTATTCATTTATTTTACCTTATTAATATAAACAGTATAATCATCATAAATGCACATCTTGTGAAAGGTGTAGCGGTGCTATTGCGTTACAGTAACACATGGCGGTGCTGTAGTTCTACACAAGAGTTTGTAAAAAATTATAACACTACCTAAACCAATAATTTAAGTTTATATAGTAAACATAATAATGATGTAATATAATTCATTAAATCGTCAGTATGAAAAAAGAAAAATCCATACTCATTAGTACTCAATTAACGGGTTGAAACCACTTGAAGGAATTAATGTTAAAGCCATCAAAAAGTTTATATATGTATTGGACTGTTAGTAAGTCATATTTTTCTATCCGCTTTATTTATAAAATATGTTACAACAGCATTAACTTTGTACTTTACCCTTTGTCTTTCGTCTGACATGAGGTTAAATATTTATAACATTTTTATTATTTGTAAAAAGCAAAACAAAATAAAACGTACCATTCTCGACACTGAGAGTTAGCGCGTAAAATGAAGTTATGCATTTTGAGCGTTTTATTATACTGCAATAGTAATAAAGCAATGTGGTCGGCGGCCATGTTAGAGTCAGTGCACACCATCACTCTATTGCTGGCGTTTCTTGTTACTAACTGCAAACAAAATATTATTATTTTAAGAGGTAGTGAGAGTCCAGTGGTTAGAGCATTGGTTTCTCGAACGAAGGTTCTGGGGTTCAAATACTAGTGCGCACCTCTAATTTTGAAATGGACTAATTATATAAGATGTTATCTTAAACTGTCGAATTAGAAATGTGAAATAAAGCGTTAAAAATCGATGAAAAAATTATAAAGAATGCGTTTTACGGCTCTTCAAAATGTGTAATTTGTTGAACGACGTTCAATAAGCGGTGATATAAGGTTGTAATTCTATAGTAATAAATATTACTATGAAACTATTTCTGACGACAAAGTACTATTTATTTTAATTTGCATTATAACCTACGCCAAATTTTTATGGTACTTGCTACTCAACACGCACAATATTCTACTGGAGTATAGTTTATAGGGTCATAATGTTCAAAACAAGAACATTAAACAAAAAAAGAACGTCATACTACTTACGATTATTTATTTATTTATTGTAGGTTAATTAACGGAATAACTTGAAACAGTTATACTAAATTTAAACCTTAAAATATATTTTTTACATGTAAGTTTAATTATAAACGATCAGACCAAAACTTCATAAAGATGTGCAATCAATACATGTACATATATGTATACATATAACTCTCGACTTACTGAGTGAAAACTACTACGCAAGAACCTGACATTTTCTATGAAGTGTGTCCTTTGGAGAATGTAGGAGCACTAAGAGACAATTTTTGGAAGTCCCCCTCCCCGAAAGGGATAAATTGAAACTTTTTTTTATTCAGGCATTAAGCTGGGCAAGGCTGTAGGAGAAAACTAGTTATGTATATTGTTACTTACTTGTATAATAGCTTCAACTATCGTCATAGTCTTGCCAGTGCCGGGCGGTCCGTACACTATGTACGGAGCCTTGCCCGAAGTCCCCGACACTATATGCTGCACCGCAGACCTCTGCTCTGCATTGCCCGCTATCAACGGATTGTAGAATCTATTGAATATATATTATAAAATATTAACGTTTTGCTCCATATTATTAACTTAAGGCCGTAAGTTTCTTACAACCATATTTAAATCTGAAAATTGTCTTCTTTCACATGTATTATCTCATCTAAACCCATCACGGTCCTCTATTGAGCACGGGCCTTTTCTCTGAATGAGAGGGTTAAGGCCATAGTCCACCACGCTGGCAAAGTACGGATTGGCAGACTTCACACCTCTTTGAGTTTTGCAAACTGCCCGGCAAGGCCTCACGATGTTTTCCTTCGCCGTTATAACGAATAACATTTAAATGGTTATAACGCACATAATTATGTGCGTTATAATTAAATAATATAATTAAATAATTACGAAAAGTCAGAAGTGCGCGACCTGGGATTCGTACACGGACCCCCCCGTGTAGAAGGCCGAATTCGTAACCACTAGGCTATCACCGCTTACTTCACAAGTTTACTACATAGCTAATTTTTCTGAGCTTCATTTGGATGAGACACCTAACTTAGCTTCTTACAAAATCTCTCGATTGTGATAGTGCCACGGGAAACATTATGGTACCACGCAATTTGTAGGTCATTGTGACCGTTAAATTATAAACAATGAATAGGTCAGAAATTAAACACACACTTATTCATAACAAAATTCAGTCTAACTCAACTAATCGTTATAGCCTAATTCCATTTTTTTTACCTTGGATAAGTTAGCGCTTGAATAAGATCCCACCTGATGGTAAATGGCGATGAAGTCTTAGATGGTAAAGCGTACTAACTTAGTAGAAGCCTATTCACTCTTGACTTGAAGACATTTAATAATTCCTATTGAATCTGTGGACGTTTGATAAAAGGATGTTATTTGACAAGTGCAACTCAAATGTGTATTGGAACTTGCATATACAACCATATTGTAAAATGCATTATTTAAAATAATTTGCATATAGAATCGATACTAAGGAGTGACATAAGTCATCATTAACTATAACTATTGCCGCATTTAATCATTTGGAATATAATTTTTATTTTAACATAAGTTAATGCTTGACTGCAATGCGGTTGGAGGTATATATATTTTTATTCGTATATTTCGTCGATATTTCGTATGTATGAGGGCCCTATGTAAAATCATAACTTTTCAACACATGCCTCTTCGTTTGGATTTAATATATTTTGAATATGCTACAGCTGAAGCTTATGAATTTTTGCATACGACACGTATTCACTAAATTTAACCATTTCAGTTCATGTCCTTAATTATCGTAAAAGGAAGTGTTTAACATAAAAAGAGTTAAAATGCTCTAATTATTACATAAGCATACATAGAAGACATCAATGTTTGGTCTTAGCTGCACCATAATAATCAAAGATTACCTTTTAATGGAGACGAGTGTGTGGGTCTTTTTGGTGGGAACAGGGAAGACCCGGGAACACTGCTTGGCGGCCTCGAGCCGGGACACGGCGTCGTGCATCCGCTCCAGGGGCACGCGTGACATCAGGAACCGCACATCGAACATCATATCCTCATGGTACACTTTCATAAACCTGCAGTAACAGTAAAAATATTTATAATAAAACTAGCTTCAGCCAGCGGCTCGCTCGCGTGATAGGTTTGTTCAATGATAAAAAATAGCCCTGAAGCTGCGGACGGAAACTAATAGATAAGTGAGACAACGTATGTTTAGTTGTTTATCCTTTTAATAATATATGAAAGACTGTATGTTGATAGAAGAGTATAGACTTTAGCACAGTTAAAGTTTCAGAGGAAGAGTGCAGAAACCCAAATATTTTACATGCATTAGAAATACATATATTAGAACATTTTAGTGTCTATTATATTTAAATAGAAAAAAGATTACTTACAGTTCATTCAAGTCTCCACACTGGATATAGTTATCATTTATGTTTTTAATGACGCTCTCAAATATCATGTCTTCCTTGATAAGAGGTCTGAGATAAACCCTGTCTCCTGTGGATTAATGAAAATATTATTTCAGTTAATAAATATTATAAATTTAAAATTTTGTGAAGATGTTTGTGTATTAAGATGGTTGTATTTCCTTCATGTGTTAATTGTTGAACGGATTAAAGTGAAACTTGGCACATAGGTAGATCACATTCAGGATTACTTAGCACGAAATAAACATAGGATATATTTTATTGTAGATTCCCCTGGGATGATTAAGACATTTACATGTTTGGATGTTTGTATTTTCTTCATCCGTGGGCAGAATTTAGTGTAAAATAATTTAAAAACCCACTACTAACCTCTAATCAAAGATGGACGTTTTTCTGCCAGGCCTGGCACTTCTAGCAAGTAAATATTGCCTTTTTTCTCTATCTTTACGCTAGACATGTTGAATTTCTGAAAACATTTTTTAGTTGATATCATTGGGATATTGTGATTGTAAAAATAGTGGTTAAAACATTGGCCATGCCAGAATAATACATTTACTCCAAAAAAAATGCATTAGTTGTATGGGAATCTCCTTTCACTTATTCCTTCTCTTGAGCTTCAAACATTGGGTAAACAATTTTTAAATGTTATTTTAGTAATTGTTGATTTTTTTAATGGAATAAATAGTCAGAAATTGCAGTCACAACACAGTAGTTTAAATATAAGCAGTAAACACATCTTACTTTCAAATTAATCCTAGAGATTACTTCCTCCCACCACAGTAAGTGATGAAAGTAGAACCTGTAGTTAGGGGGCGTAGGGCCTTCGTTGAAAATGGCTCTGAAATAACATTTTTTCTTATAATTTCAATATTGCCTGACCAAATTACACTATTAATTAGATAGATTTTTATTATTTAAACAGTATTATAAATTTAAAATACATATTCATGTTATAAACTTAATCTTAGGTATTAATGAATAATTATTTTTTTCATTTAATTCATTAGATGAATTTATGTACATTGTGCTACTTTTTCTACCAAAAGTATTTTTTTCAAATTTAAACAAAATTTGAAATTATTTTGTGTTTCACATGAGTTGTGATTGCCTGAAGGTGGAAAGACAAAAGCACTATCTATATTTAAGAATGTTTCATAAGTATTGTGTATTTTCTGTAGCTATCCACATAAATAAATAGATATATATTTAAAAAGTTTGGATTATGTCATACTCACACCAATCTTTATGGCATCCGCTTAACCAGTAGAAAAGAAATCCGTTTATTTGGGTTACACGTAAAGAAAAATACGCCTAAACCATTTTATTTCAAAATCGTTCAAGTTCAGAAGTAATTCGATTGTAACCTAGCTGGTATTCTCATATTTGGTATTCTCATTTATAGTGCTGTAATAGAACTTCATCTCTATATTAACTATTATGTAACTTCACCACGTTGGCCAAGTGTGGTTTGTTAAACTTTACAAACCTTTGAGAACTGTACGAAGAACTCTGAAGGGTGCAGGTTTAGTCACGATGTTTTCCCTCATCATAGCAAGTGATAAATATATTATAAAAAAATTAAATATTAATTTCTGATACGAAAATTATAGATGCGCGTAGCAGGATTTGAACCCAGGTCCGATTCGAGAAACCAATGTTCAAACCACTAGGCTATCACTGCGTCATGAACCTACTACATTTATATTCTAGAAATTTGACATGTATTAACCTTGTTGCAATCATAACTTTGCGCAACTGTTCGAGTGTTTCCCTTGGCAACTGCAGTCCTTCCAATGCCTTATCGTCCAGACCTCGAGGAAATAACGTCTTCAATAACTTTGGCACTTTATAAGAAGCTTCCAATGGCCTGTAAATAAGATTTGATTTCAACACAATGTCTCGATTGCAGTTATAAAAAAAACAGTGATAAATGTATTGCTTTTTTTAGTGAATTCCTAAATAAATACATTAAGATTTTTTTATGACTTCATTATTAAATACATTAGGATTTTTTAGTGAATTCATTATTGAATAGGTAAGGAATGATGACAAGAAATTTACTTACATGGCAATCGAAGAATATATAATATGTTCACTATGCTTCCATTCTTCTCCTGTGTATGGATTTTTAGTTCGGATGTAGTCAATTGGATTCTCCTGTACGATTACGACCTGGAAAAATAAAACCAACTATTATCATTTGATGTTTTAATGCTAACGGGTATTCACGATCTGTTTATTATTTTACCGATATTTCGACCCAGTTATTCCCGCCACCGCAGCCTTGCCGTGACCATGACCCATGCAACTAGGTCGAAATATAGGTAAAATAATAAACAGATCGTGAGTACCCGTTTGCATTAATATGTTTAGTATCCGCGACGATATTAGTCTAAAAACATATATGTCGTTTAGCAGGTTATAATATCAGTTATAAATTAAACCTACAAAATTCAGACATCGCCGCGTTCTCGGCTTGTATAGGTAAGATATCCTATGACGCTTACCGGAATCGGGCTTGGGAACGCAACTCGACGCCTAACGTGTTCATTCCGGACCTTACATCGGTAATTCTCACCATAGATTTAATTTTTATTAAATTAATATGTAACAATTAGTCAATAAAATTAATAATAATATGACATACATAAGATCGTTGGTGCGAATTACCTGCTACGCCGCCAGCCTTTCTTAACTAGCATAAGAAAATATATTACTATCATATTTTCTAGAATATGGGAGAAAGCTAATAAAGTTTATTAATAAATGGATATAGGATATGTTATTAAATCTAATAAAACTCATTTTTGAAATTAGAATTGATCAATATCACTACTGATTTGAATACAATAAAAATGAGCTGCAAATTAACAACCTTTTTTTAGAATCACTTGCAAGTATGTAGGGGAAACACTTTAAATTTAACCCACACTCTACAATCTGATTTGCTTCAAAATTTGTGTCCAAATCTGATGAACAGAAAATATTTTCCTAGAAAAATATAAGGTTACCCTGTACCTGTGTTTTTCAGATTTTTGGTCCATTACAGTTTTCATAACAACGCATACTTATTACTAAAATATTGTATCATACATAAAATACGTTAATTGACTAGTTTTTACCATTTCGCGAACAACCACAACACTCTTCTCTTTTTCTCCATTCTTCTCAACTGGTTTAAGAAAAGTAAACATGATTGGCATCTCATACTGTCCAATATCAGATTCATAAAACTGCACCAACAATGGTTTTTCAATTGACGATTCTAGAATCAAAACATAAGGATTGTTGTTTGTGCTGTATTCCTTACAAGAGTATGAATGCAATATTTGCATACTATTTTCATTCTAGTTTGTTGACATATATAAGCCTATATAATGAAATGAAGAATGCTAAGACTAAGCTCAGCTCTTTTTTAATTAAGATAATTTCCTAATAATAACTCAACTTCATGGTCCTCTTATTCTTTTTTTCTTGCTTATGAGATATTTCAATGTAAAACAAAAAAAAAGTTTAGTTGTTACTATTATTTAAGGCAAGTGAAATGTCTTAATTCTACAATTAATCATTAAAAGTTGCTACAGAATGATTATTTAAGAAAAATAATCTTTATAACACCACTTACTTTTTATTAACAAATGTGGGTTTCCTCCAAATTCATAAGGATTGTCAACAATTTCAAACTGTGGTTGCGGATGGGCCAGTTGAATTCCAACAATTAATAAATCTTCACTTTTCATATCATTTGTGACACTAAAATTAAATTTCACTTTCTGCCATGGTTTCACCTAAAAAATGGTAAACTATTACTAATATTTTGTGAACAGTAATGATTGAGTACATGACAAAACACAATACAAACAAAACTATTTCACATTCAAAAACTATTCTGGTAATGGCTTCTAATAAGAGATGAAAAATAATAATTAAGTACTATATTAAGTATCTGCATTATAATTTTTCTTGCCATATTACTAAATAGCTAATTGTGCGACACTAATAATATTTAAGAATACACAATTACAACAAATAAACATTCATTTCATTTCAATACAACTCACATAATATATTGGTGTACAGATACAGTGTTATCAGTTTTATTATTAGAAAATATAATACTTACTAGAATTCTTATTTTTTGATTATCAGTCTTTTCAACTTTCATAGATGTAGCATTATGGTTTTTTTCACTTTCAGCTTCACCGAAAATCATAATACCCTCACGATTCTTACTGAGGGTCCTCCTATAATTGCATGAACAAAATTAAATTAATATTGAGAATATAATGACTAAGATATTATTACGCAAGTAACTTGCCATGAGTCACTTGAGTGAACTTAAAATTAACAAATATATTTTATATGTGCCTCAATATAATAAAATAAATTTTAATGTAAATTTATTACATCAGTGAAAACCACATTCACATCAGATCAGCCCTTTCTAAGATTAGTATTCAAAACACTCAGACAAAAATATAAAAAAATCATTATTTTTCATTGGTCGCTCTGCTCAGAACCAGTAACTTATCGACAGCGGACTGTTACAAATATATGTAAATTCGTCTCAATTGGATTTGAAAAGAACAGTTAGTCAGTTATCCAATGTTGTTAAAATGACATGCCACCAAATTACTGTCCAATCACTCCGGCTGTTTAACAAATGTCTTCTGATATTATGATTATTACAATCTGGGTTGGTACTAATTTTTTGTTTGACATTACTTACTTACTTTTAATGATTTACTTGTATTTTGTCAAGTTTTTATTGGAAATATTGTACATAACATACTTGAAAATACAAATTCAATTATTATCCTAATAAGGTATGTAGAGTAATGAGTTGAATGTTACTTGAATTTTGAAAATGAATGAAAATTTTGTCATTCGGTGGAATCTGCCCGGTTTATTTGTAAGACTTGAAAGATAACAATGTGTTAAATAAAAATTAAATAATTACTAACACACTACTACACTACATTTGGGAATCAAACTCAAGACACCTTGTTTCTGTCAAGATAACTACAAATTAATCTGCAGGGAAATTTCTATTGATTATTATGAAATTGATTTAATTAATATAAAATATGGAAGGATAATAATATAAGCTTTCAAAATTTAATGCTATGATAAAAATAGGGGTGTGGGATGCTAAAAAAACTTTTGGACAGTTTATGGTTAATATCATTCTATACCTCATATTCATTATACTTTTATAAATATATCAATCAATGTCAATGATCAATGTTTGTTTCTTTATGAATTCTGAAATGGTAGGAACGAGAGCAGCAATATCATTTCAGAATTTATGAAAAAAAATTTGGTACCAAAATTATATTGATCGAACACATTGTTCATTAGTTGGAGCAATGTATACTGGCTATTTCTATTACATTATACACACATTACATTAGGATTTTACATATTATAGTTAAGTTACCAACTAGAAGGTACACATAAAAAAACATGTCTTATCAAAGTAACAAGTTACAATGACTCATATCTTTTTTCTATAGAATAATATGCAGTGTTAAAATGTAGCAAATATTATCAGTAGGTCATTGTGTGGAATATATACTGAATTCGCTTATTAAAAACTATCAAGGTAACAATAACATTATAGATAAGGGTAGTTTCACTAAGAGGAAGGTAAGTTTAAAACAAAGAACTTACTTGTTGTTATTGTAGTTTTGCAGTATTTGGTTACTTATATGTTTAGGAGTAGCATTATGTTCTGTTATACTATTTTCGTCATAACATTCATCCACTTTACCGCAAACACTACAAGTTAACTCCATTTTCAAAAGCGAACGGGCTCCTTATTTCGTATTTTAAATCTGAAAATATGTATTTTTTTAATACCTGCAATATAAAAATTTTTTAATACCTGCAATATAAACTACAAGTTTAAAATAAAAGTGAATATGTTATCTTTATTTTCTTACTTTGAACAAATTACTTCACTTAAATACTGTTGTTATATACAAAAGATAAACTAGAAATACCAGGATTTTTATTTTCTAGAAACTCGTGTCAAGCAAGTACCTACTTGCCGGATGACTTGGATGACCGGAAATCCCCGCACAGAAATTATAAAGTGAGAAAGTGAGAATACAGACTGTTCAGTGCTGTTCAGCAGTGTTCTATGTGTGACTTTTGTAAGAAATTGAAACAAAGAAAAGTTTTGAATTTTGAAGTTTGAACCACAGAGTTCGTTTATTATAATGGCATTGGCGTATGTACGCATAGCCAAGAAATAGATGACATGTCAATTGACATTGACATTTTTATACGCTCCATGAATAGTGTAGATCAATCATTGTAGTAACTACGTCTATGAGATCGATATAATACATGATCAGAATATCGAACAATTTCTAAATTCTGTGAATTCATAAGGAAAGTGTACTTATTGCCGGATATTTAACAAGCAATGTACAATAAAAAGCTATAAGGACTTGAGGAATGTCTCTTGAACATAGACTTTTTGATATTTTCAGCTTTATTTTTTACGTTTATTTGTTTATATTTAGTCTAGCAACAGCAGGCGTAAAGCTGCTTTTGCGGGGATACCCCGGTCAGAGTAACAGAGATCGACGCGGGGCACAGCTTGGAATCAAAAAGAAGATAAAGGTTATTTATTTGCTTTGAGTAGTAGTACAGATATAGATATTATTACGAAATTAATCTTTATTCAGCTGGTTATAGTAAATATTAGTTAACAATAAATACTTAATAATTAACAAATATTTATAATCAATAATTTAATACTAGGAATATATTTATTAACTTATTTATCAATCTCACTATTAATAAATTCATTTAAGTTATTGTAAATACCGGTACTTAGAAAGTTTATATGTGTATCTCTAAACTTATGTTTCGGTAATAATTTTCTGGCGATATCATAAAACACGTCATACGATGATGTCACAACAAAACCTGAATCACGGTATAAGAGTTTTCTGTATCGCTAGCATATATAAAAGTTCCGACTTACAACTGTTGGAGCAAATCGGCTGGTGGGAGACCTCCCCTTTGTTAAAATTTGTATGTGGTCATGCATTTTATTAAACATTTTTATACACATTAAGTATAAGTATCCAAGTAAGCATTTCTTTGCAAGTAATGAAATGCTTAATGGTCTAATCAATACCAGCCTTTCTGTGTTTCTGATGTAGCGCATGTTTTTTTTTTGCGTCCAAACAAAGAGAAAGGACTACCCTCCAGAGATTCGCGGGAGCGAGGTGGTGAATGCTCATGCATATCAGCACAGCTGGCTGTGTTGGTTATGTGGGACTCACGATAGATCTAGGTGCCTACCCACTAAATACCACCTGAGGATGGCTTTGGAAGTACGGCCTCGAAGCCTTCATCGAATGCGACCTCGCTCGGAGAACCGAGGCGCAAATAGCGCATGTAGGCTGGTCACTTTTAAATAGATATCTAGCTGACGCTGTCAAGTAGGGGCAAGTCGTATACTTGGTCTTGCGAGTACGAGTATTTGTAAATACGCTTTCCAAAGACTGGCGTCATGAGTATGTAGGAGTACGCGTTTTTAAGCTTCAGTAAATACGCTTTCCAAAGACTGGCGTCATGAGTATGTACGAGTACGCGTTTTTAAGCTTCAGTAAATACGCTTTCCAAAGACTGGCGTCATGAGTATGTAGGAGTACGCGTTTTTAAGCTTCAGTCTCGCGATCAAAGTATGTACTTTTCGAGTCCGTACCGTAATTTCGTACTCGATGTACTTAATATGGTTCAGTGTATATACTTTGTGTGAGGGTTCCGCAATTTGCAATTATATCCAGAATTTTAAAATTTTTATTATTATCCATCGAATTTTGATTGATATTGATATTTTTTATTGAATAACATAATGAATATCATTTATGATAGAAATAGATACCTAATATGACTAGATTCGTGAAATTATTCATAAAGTGCAGGTACGTTGTTTACTAAATAATTTTTAGGTTTTTTGCTTTTTCTGCGGCGTGCGGCCGCGGTTTGTGACTGTGGCTTGCGGCTGCGGATTGCGGCTGAGGTTTGCAGTTGCGGCTTGCGGCAGTCTTCCAAATATAGCTTGCATCTTGTCATTTACCGTTTAAGTATAATTATATCAAACAGAGAAAAAAAACATTTGTCCTTATTAAAACAGAAGGATGCATGCAACAGTGAGATTGACCAATTATTTTCAAATTCAAAATGTACTAGGAATTTGTAAAAAAATAACAAACAGTGACGCTTTCAACCCTACAGATAAAAAGCCTTAAACGGTACGCTGTAAATTTTATTTTCGTTATCGACAAGTGTGTGAGATGTATACGATAACGACGCGTTCATTTATAAAGAGTTTACGCACTCGCGTGTTTGCGGTCCATCCGTATTTCTTTAGACTCCATACTTACTGGAGACTTCTTACTTATAAAGATTCAAAAAACTTAGGTGAATTGAGGATCAGAATACCCTAAAGACTGTATATTTCACGCTGATACAGTCAATACTATCTTACTGTATCACAGCCTAGGGTGGTTCTGGTATAACCAGACCTACATGGGGAAAGAGCGCAAAGAACAATATTAAAGTTAATGTTATCGAAGTTAATCTTATTCTCTACCACGGTACTATATAAAATAGCCAACGTCTTAACACTAAGGCAGTTGTTTATTCGGCAAATAATCTTACGGCTACACCTTAGCTTACCTTTGAGGACTGAACTTCGTAACATCCGTCCTACCGATAGAATTTGTAACCGACGCAACGGTCACACTGCGCTTGCAAGGCGACACTTTAACTATTTAGCACCAAAGGTATGTATATAATAAAGTAAATAAAATAATTAATATCTACCCGCTGACAAACTGGAAAGTAAAAAATAAAATTAGTGGCTTCCTTCATATATAAGGAGTGTGAGACACTTATAAATAAGTGGTTATCTTTGGATAACTCACACACGGCCATCTGAACCCAAACTAAGCGTAAGCTTGTACTATGGTGATCAGATAACTGATAAACATACATATATACTTTTTAAATACATACTTAAATAGATATTTCTATTACACACCCAGACACA
>DWJZ01006416.1:0-13053 GCA_018249125.1 Asbolis capucinus
AAGCGTGCGTGTAGAGTCCTTGATTAGGTTCTCGAGAGATATGTTAGGTAGCGATTCATTTCATTTAATGTCATATACTTTATATTAACTCACGAAACGAGGAATTCTAAAAGTGTTCATCTATTAAAATTTAAAATAAGTGACAATTTATTTTACATTATTGCATAAAACCATGGCAAAATTCGTATGCTAGTCTCACACTTGTCCAATTTTGTATTCGGCATTTTTTGCCGTTTGCAGTGTCGCTTGCTGGAAGCAGGCGCACGGGTTTAAATGGATTTCTGCACCCTCTTTAAACATTATATATTTATGCATTAAGAGATTAGTCCGGAAATATTTACTGTTTGAAAAGTTCTAACAGTTCATGAATATCTTGAGGAATTTTGACAGAAATTTGTATGAAGGTATGTTATTTTTTGGGCCATTGATGGGGTGAAGCTATATTATGTTTTTTGTTTTGTAATTGTATGTCATGTTCATTTTAAATTTGAATTCATAATCAATGAAAAAAAGTGTTCAATATTTTTTTACACTGGTTTTTTTCTTGTACGCTAATGTACGTGCTCTAAATAATATTTTATTATATTTATGTTTACTTTAAAACAATATTATTGGATAAGCGGGCAGAACTCATACAGTCCTTTGTTTTAATAATATACAATTTAATTAATTTCCTTAATTCAATAATTGTACAATAACAGAATAGACAGAAGAGATTTGAAATCAAACCCAAATAACTGTAGATTGTAACCAAGTTCAAACCACGAGACTATCAGGTTTCCTTACTTTATATCATTAACTAATTTATGTTACTTTGCTCTAGAATTACGACCATGTAGTGCTATCTATTCACAGATTCGTTACTACGCCCCGTCGATAAATCTGAATCGACTTAAAATCGATACGATCGAATCGACATGCGACCCACCGGGGTCTTAATGATTTCGTTAATTGTTTGAAATCTGCCATAGACCGTTCGAATTAAAGTTTTATGATTAAATTTAAATTGTAAATACTATCTTATAGCATCGAGTTTATGATCGGTAACATCGAGTTCGTTGTCCCTCAGATCGCATCTCGCTCGTCCGACCGCGTCGCAGGTGCTCGTATACACCTGTCGATGCCGTCCCGCCAACTTACCATAAAATGCGATACGAACTACCCTGACTGAAACTATGCACTCTCTCGCTCACCTCTTCAAGCGAGACAGAGACAAAACCACAATCACGACCGACATTAACTCAATATACGGCGGACGGAACGCGGCCGATGGAATATCAGTTTTTACTGGCGCAAAAACTATCGGAATTCCAAGTCTGGGTTAGCTGCCGTAATCACCCGCCCGGGACTTACTTTTAAAACAATATCTTCGCTTTATTTCATCGCTGGTGTAATTTATGGCGTGTTCCAATCTATATTGCCTTAGGTTTTGATTTTCCGCTCGCCTGCCGTGCCGGTCGCATTAATCGCGTTCCAGGTTTTGTTTTTCTTCCGTCTAGTGCTTGTCTTAAGCGTCTACGGCTGTTTGCTTAGAAGACAGGATTGGATTATGCTGGTAATTTTTGTTTGTTCTTATTTCTAAAGGAATCGAATGTTTATGTTTTCTGAGATTGAGTAAAAGATTTTTTGATAGTAATTCCTCCTCAGATTGCTATTGTTGTTTTCAATTAACAACTCGATGCGATCGCGATATCAAAACATCGAATCAATAGCTAACTCGTTTATTCGATTAACGATTTTGACAGAATTATTTTTATGTGCCTTTAATGGATTATTTACTTCACCTTAATGTCAATGGTCAACATTTATGTCATCAGATGTGTAAGAAAAATGTTAATGAACATTATTTATTCCGCCAATAACTTGAATTGTGGAATTTAATACGCATTTTAATAAGAACGTACGCGTCGAGACAACGTTTTTAAAAGTCACGCTCCGCTTTGAACAATACGTCTTAATTAAAACCTTTGCCGTCATGTACTGCCGTGCTTGCCGTATATAATTGTATGGTTATAAAGCGAACCATAAAACATTTCGAAGAAGCTTGAAGTTTGCCTACAAATAAGCAAATAAATTAGAAAAATTGGGACAATTAGACTTTGTGTTGTTGATATGCCGCTGTATTTTGAAAGTTTGATTAAATATTTAGCAACGCGGTTTCGATCTGAAGTTAGGTAACTAGTCGCATTCAAGGGTCATTTGCTGGCCCAGTCGGGTAAATTTGTGGCAAATTCATTAACGATTTTCGTTGTTTTGAACGCCTTCGAGCGGTATAAGGAATCTTGCTTGGTTTGGTACTTATTAATCCATTAAACAGCAAGCGTGTCGACTAGGCTACCATATTTGACAGGCCGGTTGGTTAGTGGTTGGTGAACCTGACTGCTGCACCGACGGTCGTGGGTTCAATTCCCACCCAGGTCAAACTTTACTGTGATGTGTTTGTTCTGGGTGTAAATATCTATAATGTATTTAAAATGTATGTTTATCAGTTGTCCGATCACCTTAGTACGAGGTAACGCTTAGTTTGGTATCAGATGGTCGTATGTGAATTGTACTGAGATTTTTTTTAAATTACCAAACTGTGCAAAGAAGCATTGTTCCATTATTTTAAGTAATATTTATCTGTGTTTTATATGACAACAAGAAAGCATATCTTAGGAACAACCTTTCAAACAGAAGAATAACCAGAAATGCTCTATGGTTTCACAACGTGGTATTAAAGTAATATAGGGTGAAAATAGAGTTTTATATAAAACTGCTGAATATTATATCACGAACCTGTATGCATCAGCGTGTTAGCTGAAGCTTAATAAACAGACTGGGGTACCAAAAGACCAGATTATTCAGGGTCCCTTTACACGTAAATTCGATAACGACCACGGGCACAAATCACAATCAATTCTGATGGCGTTCTTTTATTTGGTCGTGAAGCCCGCAGATATTTATGGGATAATTATATCGGGTAATTACAGTACGATAAATGAGGGAGTCGCTAGTTTCAAGTAAATTAACCGCGGTACGTCACGCTAACAATAGGCTGGCCAGTGTCGGCTGCGTCGGTGAGATCTTCAACGTTATTCGTTTTGTTCTCACCACGTTCTTCACAGTCTAGACGTAATATTTCCACGAGAACAATAATAGTCATGGACGTATCACATAATTCTGAGTTCCTACTTCGTGAATCGATTTATTGCTATGTACCTGTATTCATATCTCTGGCTGGAGGACATGATTTCGAAGTGATTGCAAACTGCGCTTGTTTATGATCCCACACGAATCACGGAAAGCCTCGCAGGGTATCGAAATCGCTCTCTCGATTGACTTATCTCGTGACTGGTCCTATATCTCTCCACAGGCTTTCAGGTATTTATCGCATCGATTAAAATTATCTTTGACGACATAGAAAATCGTAACATTCGCCTAGTGAAATAGATGTCTAAAACCCGAGTTTAAAACTGCACAGATTTTCCTTTGAGTCAGGCAAAACGAACTTCTGATAAATTTAACTAAGTCTCGTTCCCCAGAATATTCAAATAAAGCCCTTTTACTCCGAAACCAAATAGACCTGTAAGTTCTTAAACAAAGTATTAACCAAAACACATTTCCAATTCCAGAAAGAAAAAGGAGAGTTGCTGAGCTTTTAATATTCACGTAGCGACCGAGCGCGGTAGGTGTATTTAATTTGAATTATACCGAACTGACTGACAGAATGTCTAAGCGGCATTCTAAGAAAAACAATAAGTACGCACTGGAAGGGAAAAAGTATCAAGTAAAAAAGAGCGGTTTATTTGGTGAGCATAATTCTATTAGAACGACGAACCTTTTATTCGCAAAGACACCGCGAATAAGAGATGTTTGAGTCACTCTTGATTAAAAAGAAGCGATTTTGGACAGGATGACTGATGCGCACGTGATATTGTGGAATATTATTGTTTATTAATACGAACGGATATTGTAAGTTCGTGATGGGAAGGGTCTGTACTATCCATGCATACAAATTAGGGTGCGTATTTAAAATCGAATAAAATATCTATTTAATGGTGAATTCGAAGCGACTGGTGATTTATACCGGTGTATTCAATGTAATCGCCTACACTTTGTCGCTTTGAGGAACAAGAGCACGGAACAAATAACTCGGTTGGGTCTAGTTGTTCGTGTTTCGATAAATTTCCGTAGCCCACGTTTGCATTTGCTAGAAGCGTAATTATCTCGAATTAAGCGAGTCATTACAGCAGTGTAGCTAACGAAGTAGCTAAGTGTGACGAGGCAGCCTCATATCTGGAAGGTTCAGTTTCGCCCTCGAAAACAGCTCCGACATTGCAATCATTAACGCTACACTGTCGTTAACAGAAGACGATTTGGTGGGTACATTTAATTACGGCCTCCTTGGTAACGAACACTTCAAACGTTCGCAATAATCGTTCGTAAGATTTTCATACTCAAGGATCTTTCTGGGAGATGTAGGTGTTTGTTGTAAGGAATCTGGTTAGTTGAGATGAGCGTAATGCACTGTCACGGGCGCGTGTCGCCACTCCTACGACTGACGGGTTGCACCTTGCACCGTCACTAATCCAGTCCTGGGCAATCTAAATATAGCATCACTTCTAGCGAGATGATTGCGCCTAGAACGGGTTTGCGGTCTGTTTGGCGTTTGTGCGGTTCCAACTTTTTTCGGATCGCACCTGCGGTTACCACCAGTTATCGGCCCGCATCGCTCCGTCTTCCATAATTTATTTTGTTTGTTTTTCCTCTTGAACCAGTCTACGCCTCGTATGATAACATCGATGTGTCATCCATTATGACCCGGACAACTAATGAAAACGTTATTTCTTTTCGTTCGAAAAAGGAATCTCGGAGCATTTATCTTTCTTAACATTAATGCGCTAAAATCGCGTCGTTATTCTGTCGCCATAAATCATTAACATCAAAACGGTTCCTCCTGACGATGTCGGCTTTCATCGGACGCTTTCAATCTAGCCTCCTTTATTTCATTACAATAATTCACTCGCCTGCCATTCACTCACTTTTCGGTAAACAGTATAAGAAATTGGCAATAAATTTCGATGAAAATATATCGAAGGAAGCGACGCAACAATAGAAGTGGACTGAGATGTCATTTTATGAAGATGTTCACTTGGATGTTTTGTTAAGCGCAACAATAGTTTTATTTAGCTGTAAGCCCACGCTACCCACACGCCCAGGCTAATGGTCAGGATTGTATAAAGATGTACCAAAATGAATGGTTCACTTTATAAAGGGCCAATAATATGTTCCCACTCGACTCTACGGGCCATTGTTAGATTTTTTCAGGGTACTGTATATTATGGGGTAGGTGTCAATCGCGGCGGGTAGGCAGGTGTACCGTCCGGCGATCGAGCGAGAAACAAAAATGCTCATAATTTTATACTGCAGCTGCCCGTCAGTCCGAACCGACCGAACCGCGTCGTCCTTTTGTACTGAATTCCAGAAAAGTTTTAACCGACAGTCATTATTTTTAATTCGTGCTCGGCTACGCTCCACGTGAGTTGTAATTAGATGGTATTTTCTGACGCAACGCTGTATTAGTTCACTTGGATCTACGATACGTCTTGAGACGTTCGATGATGAGCATACACAATGGATAATAATGTGCTCTGTTATTTGGTTTTTGAAACCTATCTAACGTGATGTTGAAAGGCGGCTTTATTACTGATAATATTCATACTTAATGAAATATGAGAAGTGACGTCGATGCGTATTTTGAAATATTCATCGTACTTTAACCCTTTGATTCATGTCGTAAGAGAATCTAATATCGTAGTGACAGCCGAGTAGTCCCGTAATCAATTCCACGTACAATTAATCAAAAGCAGACACTCCGATAATATTAATTTCGAGTCGGTACCAAAAGTTAACGGTGTTATGTGCCCGCTGCGTTTAATTCGACTCGATTTTCATATTGAAATCGTTGCGTTCAATATTAACATTAAGAAAAATCCTTGGAGGCACGCTCGACGCCCATCACTAATCTCCTTTGAATAAAACATAAGATGCCTCGATAGCGTACTATTAGGGTTAAGGCACATAATACAGCTTTCTATTAAGGAACAATACGGGTTGAGTTTCGCTAAGTCGTGATGGTAATGTTGTAATCTCTTCGCACGCGCGCTTAATGTTCGAAGCTTCCGCTGCGTACTTAATTAAATCGTAATAAAAAGATTCGATGCACGACGCTATGTACTTATGTTGAGGGAAATGTAGGTTTTAACTGTACTAGAAGTGGCAATAGAACGCTCAGCAAGTTTAACCGCGTTTATTGTCTGCTCGATTTACACACGTATTTGTCTGGGTGAAATAGATCCAAAACAGAAATTAATAGAATTCCTCGGATATTTGATGCAAGATTTTTAAAAGGAAAAAGTAATTTAAAGACAGATGAAAGAGTTTTAATGAAGCTTCGTTTAGTAGCAACAGTTTTGATACTAAGTAAATTGCCTCCGCAGACTATTTTAAATCTTTAAAGGCCATTTCTTTTTCTTGTTTATTTGAAAGATTAAACTGCAGAACTTGTATTTTATGACGTGAATTATTACATCGTCTATGAAAACAATGGATTGTTAGAGCCTTTATTTCTTTGTTTTAAAGCATTGAAGTTATAAACCCACCAAGAATAAATCAGTTTTCTGTGGTTGGATTCTGTATATGAATAATTCAATTATAGCAAAAAACTTATTTTCTTATTCCATTTGGTTTTTGAATTACATATTTTTGTAAATATCTGAAGCATCTAAGCTTAAGATAACAGTGAGAGATTACAGTTCATGTTTCACACATAGTTTATATTTAATATTATTAATATAAATAAGTATATAAAAACACTCGTACCTGGTACAGTTATCAGAAAGTATTACATTTTTTTATAACAAAACCAATAAGAAATAAGCTTATATACGCCGTTTAAGCAAAAGTAGTGCTCATTGTTCGGAGGTTCGATGCGGACTAAATATTATTGTCCTAATTAGGTCATTTTCAGATCTAAATTATACGGTCAAAACATAATTCTGTTTCTTTTTTGTATCAAATAGTATCTTATCTATATTACAAACAAAGTATATTAATGTATAACCCAGCTTACATAAAACAAATTATTAATAAATTATTATAATGTTTTTCTCTTTCCTTTCACTACGTTAATTGACATATTACCTTTTAATCTCAGATATCTGCGCGTAATATTCGAATTAGATACTATGTTAAATCCCTCCTAGTCTCGTGCGATTATATTGATCCCGAGATTTACGCTCCTATTACACATTTAAGGCAATATTGGATATAATATTGTTTGTTCGTACGTATCTTGAATTAATAAGATACATCAAGGCGCATATTAAACGGAGAGAAATTATGAGAGGAGTTATTGCTAATGTTTCGCTTCTGTATAGCTAAGGGTTGACATGGATTTAAAATAATAAAATATTAAAAATGCTAATCCAAGAATAGATCAATATGTTAACGAAAACCACATTGAAACCATAACTGTATTTTCTGAGATAGACAAAAGTAAACAAATAGGATAAATCGAAAAACAGAGAAATTCTTAAAATTATTGTGTTGGGTTATTCCTTACTAAAACATCCAGTAATAGTGTGTTCAATTATCTTCTACAGAAAGGACAGCATTCAGTTATAGAATTATTAAATTTATTGATACTATAATATTTTTTAATTTCATGTATATCCTAGAGTTATTGGAGGTTATCAACTGATTATGCATTAGGATTTTAAATGATGGTATTATTCATAATGTAGGTATAATGTTTGTAGTCGTTTCAATAAACCTCGCCTACGTAGAGATTCATTTTAATGGGGGTTTCATTTTAAGGAACGATTATGCTATGTTACGGGTACTCTTAGGATGACACGAGCAGCTTTTGTCAGGATGACAGATGACAGATGGATGACACTTGACACTAATGCATTAGTCTGTCTAATTTATGTCTAGTTCGTTTTTGTGTTTTGTTTACCGTATCACGACATACTAGACTGACCACATCTTGTTTAGTAGATTCTCATCGCCACCGCAGCTCAGCCGGGTCCATGAGCCATGCAACTGGGTCGAAATATCGGCATATAACATATATCGAGAGTACTCGTAAGATATAGCGTAAAATAAGAAAGAAGAAAACTGATGAAGGATTATGGTATGTATTACTTATACTAAAAATTATTATAAGTCACATTGTTAGGAGACCCTAACCTAGAAGTGAGATAGTTATGGATAGGAATGATACAAAGGATTTTTTGGGTGTCATAATCTGTTGATAAATTTTATCGATTTATCAAATAAGTGTAGTATTAAGTGTCGAATCACATAAAAATAGTCTGAACCCGATAAATAAGTTTCTATCTTAAATTATCAATAAAGTTGAGAGGCTTTAAAGCCCGAAATAAAAAATTACAGATGGAAAAATACAGCAAACTACTTTAACTATTTAAACTAATTCAATCCACTATATTTCAAAGTTTCTATTCTGCTTCTTCTCGTAGTTCTTCTTTCAAGGAGAGACAACATCTCTACTCTTACTATTTCTAACAAAGATGTTATTACTTTTACATTTTCCTCAAATAATTAAACGAAATAATTAAACTCAAATAAATTAAACCCAAAATAACTTGAATAAAAACCCAAATGTGTGTGAGAGACGAAGCTGATACGGCTTCCCTTCTTTTTTCCTAAGCTTGAATGTTCTTCAACTTCGTTTTCAGGCAACGCATTGGCTAAGTCTATAAGTTTTGGTGGTCATTTAAAACCGACCCTGCTTGCTTGCTTGCTGACAACATAAAAAAGTCGTTACGTGGTCGTGACGTAAAAGTAATCTTATTTCATGACTCGCTCTGGTCTACGACGATCAATTTGTTTTATCTCCCAATAGCTCTTATCGCCGAATAAAATATTTACAGCACAATAAAAGTCGTCGCCCAAAATAATAAGCGCTATAACTTGATAATGGAAGTTTGTGACAACGAATTGATAAGGTTCGTTAATACTTTTAGCCCCTTGGAATATGTCATACTTAATTTGATTCTGATATCAGGTGGTTCTTAAACACGAGTTTGCTGTTAGTTTGTGGTCTTTGGTTTTAAAGTTTTATTTAATCTTTGTGGCCTTTCTTAGATAATGGAATGACTATATATGTATATATATAGTTTGGTATGAGATTCCCAGGGAAATGGACATGATCATTAACTGTTCATAGTAAAGTTAGGTATTAGCAATTTTTTAGCTATATTTGAATAATGGAATAGGTTATTCTAATAACAGGAATATAAAAGTAATTAATGATTTTAATCACTTGATTTATGAACCTTTTACTTTTAATTTAATTAGTTCTTTTAATTATTTTTAGCACTAACAAAACCGTTCGCATTAAGTGTTAAAATGACACGAAAATTAAAGAAAAGTCTAACTTAAAACCAAAATCAAGATTAATTTAAATATTTTTTTCATCATAGAAGTTAACGACAGTAAAAAATATAACATTATTCATAAGTCTAGTGGAATTTTTTGTGTATTATGGGCTACAGTTGGCATTTTAGCTACATGTTATTTGTTATTGAATTCAACAAAGGAGGACTTTCGCTGTAATTTGTATTTTCATATGATTTGAATGATTCTTTTTTTATTTTTTATTTTAAGGGACATGTCACAAGTTTCGACTGTAATGGAGTAGTTCGACGATGTTCCCACTTCGATAGGATAAGATGTCATTCTAAATCGTATATTTTGTTAAAAAAGAAAAAAAGTACTTTTGAATGTTTGAATGATTTATTTATGAATTTTTTTATATTTTTTTCGCTCCCGCTTCCGCGTATCTCTATGCGATGGCCTAGCGTTGTAGGCAGGCCTCGTCACGACTGCTTGTGGGCGCGGCCGGACTGAGGGTGGCCTGCAATACACTAATGCGCTTTGTTTGCCCAACGTTTCCTGTTTAGTGAACTCTCTAACAATTCTAAACTGTAAATATGAAATTGTTACGAAATCGAGCTTTATTTCGCGATATGAAAATGACAAATACTTGATAGGGAAAATATTCTCCGTCTCACTGTCAGTTCTCTTACGAATATGAATTATGAAGTAGTTAAAAGTTGGTTGTCATTCTGAAATGGCTGCAATACATTTGGATTTTACAATTTATCTATAAAATGAAACAGTGCAGCCAACCAAACCAATAACTATAGGACTTTTAGAGATCGTTGTTTTTATGTATATTAAATAAGTATATTTTTGTACTGCAAGTAAATTTCCCTTATAATAGTTACTCCTTTATTATTATTAGTTATTTTTCCTATAAATACATCAGGCGTACAAGGATGATACATGGTCAGCATTGCCTATGGACGTTTGACTAAACCCAAGAAAACATCTTGCTGATATGTACAGCTTCTTTTATCTTCGATTTCATTGGTTGTTCCCAAATTTCATTATATCTTTCTTCAATTGAATCGAATGGAAAGTTCGATGAGGGTTTTGGGTAACATTTGAAATAATATTTTAAATATTCTTCCTGGCTGTTTGTTGCGGAAAATATAATTAAGTTCGGAAACAAATAAGAGAAAAAGCAGTTACTACGGGAGAAAGTCTTAATTCGAGCCAATTTAGGAAGTTTGAAGAAAAATGCGCAAAGGAAAATATTTATCTTTCAAACTGGCCATTATTCAGAAACATAAAATTAGGTATTATATCCATTTCATCCAATAAAAGTGTTTTTTTCGAAGCAAAAAATAATGTATTCAAATGTTGAAGATTTATTACGAATAAATTTCAAACACGGGCCTTTGGATCGGTTGAAGAATTTTTATATTCACGAATGAAGTGCGCACTTATATCAATAGGTCTTATGAAGTACGTAAAACTATAAAAAGGCTTTTTTGAGGCAATCCTACAAGTCTTCTTAAGGGCTTTATACATACTTTTGATTCTTTTTGTCTGGATGGAGCTTCAACAATTTTTTAAATCCAAAAAGTACCAAACAATTAACTTCTATGAAATGTTAGAAATGTGTTTCCATAAACACATCCAAATTATATACAGATTAATTCACGTCGCTCATATTTAAATTTTCATTTATAACAAGTTCACGTTCATAATCCTGAGTGGACTATACCGGCATTGTGAAACTGATCACACCGGATCCTGCTAAAGAGGGAGTTATCTTATGTATGTCTTTGAAATTGTATGTAAATACGTGGACACCTGCTGAATATATTTGTGTACACGTTAGTCTTCTGTAGTGATACCATGATCAGGAAGTTACACGGGACAAGTTCAGAATCTTATGAATCGTGTGCTCTTCTAAATTTTAGTTAACATCTTCCTGTATTAAAGTTTGTGTATTCATCTTTTTCAATGTTGCCTTTGGGTGTGCTTTGTCGCTTTGAATTAACATTTTTGCTACAGTCATAAAATTTAACTTTTTAACAACTTTACTTGCAGTCATTAATTGTAGTGAAAAATTCTTGCGTAGCCATTTACGTAGTCCCTTATGCCATAAAAGTGTTAATATTTATACAGTAAATTATAGCTAGTATATATTAATTTGATGACATTTATTTGATTTCATCATTAACTCTAAATCGAATTCACTATTTAGGTTACCGTATATTATTTCCCTTTTCTCAGAAATCACTAAGCATCATTGGGCTCGTGTACTCGTTTGTTGGATGTTTCCACGAAAGCAAATTTCTGTTCGATAATATTTGATTTCAGGCTCATTCATCATTCCAACTCACAACAACCATAAAGGTCACCACAGGCCACCACAGTCTCGATGTTTTTCCTTTACTTTTCCCATAGTTTCGATGGAAGCAAATGACATTTCAAACCCAATACCTGCCACAGGTGTGACTTACATTCAAATCGTTAGGCCAGCATCGGCTTGACCAGGACATGTATTATTAGTTTGAAATTTTGGAGCTACTAGTGCCCAAGGCGTGTTTGAGATCGTCCGGGAGAGTGCTTCACTATGTAAACCTATTATGGGCATAGCGGTGACGAGGTGTTATGTAAATCTTGAAGATGGACGTGTGACAACTTTTAGGTGATTTTCGGATTATTCGTCATTAGTTGTGACTTTTATGGGAACCGATCGTATAAGCTTTCGAAAGTTGTCTCGGAAATAGTTCTTAAATTTATTCACTTTCACATTTTGTGATATATTTTTTACTATCAGTAAGGAGACCAATAGTTCATATTTATTATTTTACTGAGCTCGGGTCTTCGCTTATAATGTAATGGGTCCTTACCCATTTGAACACAGGACGCTTGAGAGCAAAATTTCATTGCTGCTTACTAAGATAGCGATAAAAAGTGATTCAGCATTATTTTACGAAACAAGAATAATAGAACAATAGAAGACAATTTATTAAATGCTTTCCTAAAATCGATACATTTAAGACAATCATTTTTTCAACTTTACGTGCAAGGAGCCTTTTATTAACAAAGACCCGAAACTGTAATCGTTTACAATAGATGGTAATGACTTGCCATTGTGAAATATTTAGCTGTGCTCTAGAACCATTCTGATTAATTATCACTGATTACAAATTTTATATAAACGTATTCCATTGAATAATTTTATGAAACAAATTTATTCATTATTATTACGCTCATGGATACAATGATAACTTGAAAAGGGTCAGCTAAAAATTTGTTCACCTTACATTTTGTTTAACGGAAGTTATCCAAACGTAGTTTCTAATTAAGGCTTTATTTAAACATATTCCTGCTGAATTATTTCGAACATGTAGCTTAAGTAAAGGTGAATTATCTTGAAACAAATTATCTATTGAGAACGCAGATTCGGCAACTGTAACTTTGATTCTAATTGACTCGAACAAATTTAAAACAATCTAAGACAACAATGTTAGAGAAACGTTTCTGTTGCAGCGTTCTCAATTCATTGATCTTACCAATCTACATTTATTCAGAACAGAACCAACACGAATGCTCATGTACTACAAACCGGAGCCGTTATCCAGTAAAAGAAATACTAACTATCCATGTCAGACGTTACAC